>CAUYTI010088947.1:0-10243 GCA_963575145.1 Galago senegalensis
CAGAGACATATATATATATATATATATATATATATATATATATATATATACACACACACACACACACACACACACACATATATATATATAAATCTAATTACTAGACCAAATCCAAACTTTAATAAAATAATTTGTTCTTTAAAATTTGAATTTAGTCAAAAGGTCACACTCAAGCATCCAAAGGCCACAGGTTCTCCACCCCGATCTAGTATATGAGAAAGTAGCTATTTCAGTAGATTTTTGAGAGTGCTTTATCACTGTCCAATACTTAAAGATTTATATTCTATGTCAGTTAAAAAAAAACTTTGGCCACAAGTAACAAAACCTAACAGAAGCTTAAAACATACAGATGTCGCATTTTAGATAATATAAAGTTCAAAGACAAAAAGTCCCAGGGTCAGCTCAGTACCAGAAGCTTGTGTCCTCCTGCCTGGATGCTGTGTCCTCCCTCTTTACCAGCCTCACTCAGGAGGTGGCTTTGTCCTTGGGCTTGTTGCCTCATGATGCAAGATGGCAGTCAGAACTCCAGAGGTCAAGTCCTCTCACACCAGAGGCAAGAGGTGCAACAGTGGCCAGGAGACAGGGAGACAGGGGAGAGATCAACTTCACTGCCTTTCTCCTTCCATCAGGGAGTAACACTGTTTTCTCAGAAGCCTCCCAGAAGAAATTCTCTTTTATCTTATATCTCACTGGCTGTGCTAAATCTTTGAACATTCCTTATTGCAGAGGAGGCAGGTTAATTCAGAATCTGACATTTTCATCTCTACAATGAGAGGTGGGCAAGGAAAAAGAGGGTTGGAAATGGATATTGGATACCAAGTAAGACCCTCAATCAGATATAGCAAATACCTGGTTCTGGTCACCTTCTCTTCCACCTCCTCCTCCTTCATATAAAAACTTAGTCCTACAGGGGAAAAAATCCTGCTAAAGCTGCCAGAGAACTTAATTTCTCTTGTCTTCTAAATTTCTCCCCTATATGTCTTTGTATCCTTTGTATTTGAGAATTTAGTTGTTGTTTTTACTGATTTCTAATTTACTGTGTATCTGAATTTCTACTCTTGATTTTTTGGGGATAGTGAAATCGCAGGTACATCTTTTTCACTCTTATTTAGGTTTTGTTTCTATTACTATGTTTAGATATTTAAAAGCAACAAGGTAAATAAAGAAGATGTATCTAATAGGAAGTAATAGTGAAACTCACTTGGATACAATCCTGGACGTCAATACTCAAAGGCTCTTTTAATATTTGACCTTGTGTTAAAGTTATTTTTTATATACCACTCATCTCCAGCTGACTACATTCCAAATATACGTCTAGAAAAAAGAACACATTCTCTAAACTGAGCTTTTTGAGAGCAGGGACTTTTTCTTTTCATTTGTCATTTTATTTAACAAAAGCAATTACTGAGTGCTTAAAAGTACCAGGCACTGGGTAATGCACTTTTATAACCTGAACAAAAGGGATACAGTCTGTCCCAAAAACAAGTTTGGATGAAGGGATTGTGTTTTGTTTCTTTGTATCCATGGTTCTCAAACATGCCAGGAATCATGGGGCAGTGGACAAATGTTGGCTTAACTAATCCCTAATTGAATTGAATGCCAGTGCCATCATTCCAGCATCCCCCAATCCCTAAGGCATGATCTAATCAGCCATCCTGGTTCCATTCATTGTTTCGGTCTCACCTACACATTTTCCAACGCCCTGTTCTGCAAGACAAGAAACACAAACCATGTTAACAGATCACTGCCAAATGGGTGGGAAGGTAAGAGCTCTTATTTCTTCAAGTATAACTTTAATGCTATATAAATTCCCCCATTTTGTTAACACTCATATGCTATATCTGTCCACCATCCCACTGAAGTTATTTTTCCAGTCGTATTAATTTTTGTCATAAATCTAACTGATGGGGGGACTTCTGGGTATTTAGGTCCACATTGTACTTTCACACTATACATGCTGTTTTCATAATTTGTCCTTCGTGGCCCAGTCATCACACCTATCCACCTGCGCCATAGCCTATCCACCTGCGCCATAGCCTATCCACCTGCGCCATAGCCTATCCACCTGCGTCATAGCCTATCCACCTGCGCCATAGCCTATCCACCTGCGCCATAGCCTATCCACCTGCGCCATGGCTTATCCACCTGTGCCTTAGCCTATCCACCTGTGCCTTAGCCTATCCACCTGCACCATAGATTATCCACCTGCACCATAGCCTATCCACCTGTGCCATAGCTTATCCACCTGTGCCATAGCCTATCCACCTGTGCCATAGCCTATCCACCTGCGCCATAGCCTATCTACCTGCGCCATAGCCTATCCACCTGCGCCATAGCCTATCCACCTGTGCCATAGCCTATCCACCTGAGCCATAGCCTATCCACCTGAGCCATAGCCTATCCATCTGCGCCATAGCCTATCCACCTGCGCCATAGCCTATCCACCTGCGCCATAGCCTATCCACCTGCACCATAGCTTCATCATCTTTGAGGCTCCAGCTAACACACCGTCTACACCTTTCCTTCTTCAAGTTCTTACAAAACGCAGAAACTATGAGGAACTGTAACTCCATGGAGACCACCATCTTCACCTGCAGCCCAGCCCAGCCCAGTTTTCTGTCTCTTTTGCTTTCTCTGTGCCTTCCAGGACACTAAAAAATTAGAATATTTTTGTGCTTTATGGTGTCCCATATGTCACATTCTGTCCATTCCTTTTTTATTCTTTTTCAGTTGGGGTCTGATTGGATTATTTCAAAAGACCTGTCTTCAAGTTCTAAGGCTCTTTATTCTGCTTGATGTTGTCTATTTAGGAAATTTTTGAATGTATTTTGTGTTTCATTCAATGAGTTCTTCAGTTCCAGGATTTCTGTTTGGTTTTCTTTGACAACATATATGTCTTTAGGAAGTTACTTTCTCATGCCCTAAATTGTTTTTCTGATTTCTTTGTATTGCTTTTCAGAGTTGTCTTACATCTCGCTGAGCTTTTTTAATATCAGCATTTTGAATTCCTTTTCCGGGTTTTCTAAATTTCCCTTTGATTGGGACATGTTGCTGGAGGATTATTGTATTCCCTTCTTTCACACATCTTTCCTTTTGCATGTTTTCTGTGTCCTTACATTTATATCTGCTCATCTGGAGTAACAGTCACTTCTTCTACTTTTCTGAATTTGCTTTCATAAGAGAGGACTTTTTCCTGAAGCTGTATCTGTGATGTTGGTGGAGTAGGGCTCCCACCAATATCACAGAACCGGATGGCTTTGACTCTGAATGCATACAGTGATCTAGTCTCCATCTGATTTTTTCATCTATAAACAGCATCGGTGTTGTCTATGATATCATCAGTAGCTTAGACTACAGTTGTTAGTGGAGGCTGTGGTGAAGTTTTCCTGGGGTCTGAGATGCCAGGTAAGGCAGTTTTTGAGCCCCATTGGTGGCAGCAGTAGGCCAGGCAGTCCTGTCATTGGGCCCCATAGTATTCTGGAACCAGTGTTAGCAGGTCCAAACAGCCTGATTCTTAGCCCTCTATGTGGCTTGCTCAGTCACCAGTGTTGACAACAGTGAACAGAGCCAGAGGGCAGTTTTTCAATCAGTAGATGTGGCATGTGCTGTGGTGGGACAGCCCTCTGGGACCCAAGTGATCCATGCTGGCATTGGCCATGGCTGCAATGGGCTGAGCAACCCAGTTCCCAGGCCCACAGATGGTGCAATGGTGCATCTGGGTAGGTGCCAGCTATAGTGGCAGTGGCAGGTGTAATGGGCCCAGCCTCAGACCCTGGGAGGAGGGCTCAGGCGCCAATGGTGATGAAAGGAGCTGGGCAATCTGCAGGCCACTAGATTGTTATGAGGAGAGGATGGAGCTAGGCGGAGTCGACCTGTCCTTAGGTCCACTGATGATATGCGCTGACACAGATGTGGTAGCATAGAGGAAGGTGATCCTCAGATCACCACTGTAAGGCTAAGGTGGGAGCAGCAATGGCTGTGCTATGGCCCTACTATGGAGGAGTGTGGCAGCAGCCGTGGGCAGGTGGATGGAGGGGTGCATGCTTTGCTCATGCCCTAACAACATTACAGCCCACACCACAGCAGTGGGGCTGCAGGTGGTGGGATTTGTCCTTGGGTCAGTGTAAATGCACTGCCATCCCTATGCTGGTGGGGAGGTCACTGCCATGACTCCCATTTTTTTTTTTTTTTTTTTTATTGAATGGTAACTATGTACATTAATGCACTTCTGGGGACAGTGTGGGATTTTCACAATGACTCCCATTTTGGCCCTGGTGGCAGTAGCTGTGGATGGAGCATGTCAATGTGGCTTCCAGGATGAGGAGATGCAGGGCCTATTGGGCCCCAGGGCAGAATGCAACCTGACAGGGCCTGGGCTCTCAATATGGCACCACGCTGCCTCTGCCTAGGACACAGGGGTTTAAGTTTAAGGGACTCAGCATGAGCCTCCTCTCTGGAGCAATGCTAGGCATGGTCTCCAGGCAACTCCCAGTTAGTCCCAGGCTGATGGGCTAGAGAGGCTCTCCCGTGGCTGGGCCTGTAGAGTCTCCAGTAGGAATATGGACAGCTGAGGTGTCTCACGGACCCTTTCCCTGCATCATGGAGCCTCTCCTTGCCTTCATTATTTCCCATCGTTCCTCTGTTGAACTCCAGAGTCCTCCCTTAGACCGTCCAAGTGTGATTATCTACAGTTTGGGTCCCTCTTGGTGAACAAGAGAACGTCCGTTGCCTCTAGTCAGCCATCTGAAGCCCCTCTTTGGCCAATTTTTCTAGATATATCTATTTTTTAAAGTTTAGGTTATATCATTTTCAATTCTAAAGTAAAGTTCAAGTTGTAGTTGAGCTCTTTACCCAGGGGGGTGTGCTGAACACCCTCACATTGTGCACAGTAGGTGAGATCCTGCCACTTGCCCTCCCTCCTCCTACCACGTGTCCTCCCTCCTCCCTTGGTATATCTATTTTTTACAAATCAGTTACTGGAGCAAACATTGTACAGCATATATTTTATATTCATTTTTTTCTTCTACCTTTACAAAACAAAGGTTCAGTGATGGCATGTGCTCAGCTAAAGACCCTCACTTACATTGTCCTGTGGCCTTGGGAGCAAGTTTTAGCGAATGAGATCTAAGCAGAAGTAACTAGGTTATGGCTTCTGGGAAAAGTATGTAAGAGGTACTAATTCTACCGATGTGCCTCTTTAGATGTTCACCCTCTGCTCCGATATTTTCTGAAACAAAGACATGATGCCTACAGTGCAGCAGCATCTTGTGACCATGCAGCTGAGGGACGCGTGCTAAAGGAGGGGAGCTGGCAGACAGGGCAGCCCGCATCCCAGACGCCATTGCTGGGCTGCCCTGCTCTCTAGACTTCTTTTTCTAAGAGAAAAATAAACTTTTTGTAAAGCTAAGCCATTATTTGTCATTTGTTGTTGTTGTTGTTGTTGAGACAGAATCTTACTCTGTCTCCCCAGAGTACAGAGGTGTCAACATAGCTCACAGCAACCTCAAACTCCTGCATTCAAGTGATCCTCCTGCCTCAGCCTCCCAAGTAGCTAGAACTATAGGCATGTGCCACAATGCCGGGCTAATTCTTCCCATTTAGTAGAAATGGGGTCTCACTCTTGCTCAGGCTGGTCTTGAACTCCTGGCTTCAAGCAATCCTCCTGCTTTCTCCTGGCCTCCCAGAGTACAGGTATGAGTCACCACATCTGGCCTCAAGTTTTCTTTAAATTTTAACCAATAGTCACATTTATGATCACATTTCGCACAATTTTTACCTTGCAATGAATTAATGATGTTTTCAATTTATTGTTTTGTTTTGAGACAGAGTCTCACTCTGTCACCCTGGGTAGAGTATCATGGCATCATAGTTCACAGCAACCTCTAACTCTTGGGCTTGAGCGATCCTCTTGCCTCAGCCTCCAGAGCAGCTAGAACTACAAGTGCCTGACACAACACCCTGCTAGTTCTTCTATTTTTAGTAGAGACAGGGTCTTACTTGTGCACTCAGGCTGGTCTCAAACTCCTGAACTCAGGCGATCCGCAGTGCTAGGATTATAGGCATGAGCCACTGATTTATTTTTCTTATGCTTTTATTGCAAATCACATCAAGCCCTTCTTGAAAGTCAATACATGTACATGAATCAATAAAAATCATGTATCTATAACTATTATACATTAGCTCATTACAAATTTTGGAGAATAGCAATTAGAAATAAATATACAAGTCACCTGCAATGATTTTTCTACACCTACATATTGGTCAGAGAATCTAAAGGCATTAGTTTGGCTTACTTTTGTAGCAGGAACCTCTTATAAATTGTTTGTAATATATTTCTATTAATGATTTAAATAAATTTTGCAGTGAGAATTTTATTTCACTCTTCACAAAAAGTACAATTACCCCTCATAAAAACTACAATGACTCTTAATTTTGCAGTAAAAATTTTATTTCACTCTTCGTAGAAACTCCAACTACTCTTAAAACCAAAGAACAGTAAATCAAAAGCATCCCTTGGGTTGGGATGCCAGAATCCAGATAAAAATCTTTAACTTCTGCTTTGTTTTCTTTGCATTAAGCAAATCTGACTCCATTCTAGTTCCAGCACAATTGAACTTGGGAATGGAGGGAGGTGGACAGCTCTGAAATTCCTGGTCAAACGAAGGGGATATAAATTGCTAAGTATTATCATTCCCTTGATGGCCTTGTTGACTTTTTCTCTTCTTTAGCCACAGATTCGCCGACTGGGAAGAGAGATACCATCGAACTCTGTGAGTCTATGCAGGAATGGAAGGGCACCAAGCCAAAGCACCCTCCAGTTCTATTGAAGATGGGCTGCCTTGTAGTTATTGCAAATTGCCCCATAATTTTCAAAGTTAACTACAGTGTTTCAAAATTTTTAGCTGTGGAAAAGTGATAAGAAAGAATTCAGGCTCCTTTAGAAAGTTTCACCTGACTGAAAAAGGGCCAAGGAAATCAAGGCCAATTGTGAAAACGTCCGTGCACATCAGTTCTTCATAATTACAAATGGGATTCTATGGAATGCTGAGGCTGTTACTTTAAGAGCCATCTAAATAACCTGCCCTAAAGAGAGAGAGAGAGATCAAAGGGGGGCAAAAGTAATCTGTGGCAAAAGCCACTTGAAATGAATTACTGAGAATGTAACTCTCAGCTTTGCACGCAAAAAGAGCTCCTTCAGGTAAATAACTGACTCAAAAGGTACCCTGAGCAATTAATAAATTTAAAAAACTTTATTGACTGCCTGTTATTCTCATTGAGGACACAAAAAATTCTTATGTGGCAAAAGTGTATAACCTCAAAAGGTTTATATACTGGAAGAGGAAATATATTTATAGGACAAATAAAGAGAAAAAATAATGACACGTGGATAAGTATACTGCTCCCAAGTGACACAGCCAAAATGACCCCAAGAATCCAGAGGAATAGTGCCATGGGTGAGAGCATAGTGTCCAGGGGCCGGGCACGATGGCTCACTCCTGAAGTCCTGGAGCTCTTGTTAGCAGACAAGAAGGTCTGGCCCCCTGTCACCGTCAGCCAATACGCAGAGATGGGGACAGGCCCACCACAGTTTGTCAGAAGGCCGGGGTTCTGGAGAACAGTGCGAGTAGCATCTCCAAGACTGCTTTGTTCTTCCATTTCCAAAATTACATAAAAGTTCAAAGCAAAGACCACATCAACCCCTATTCCAAATAATAATCAGCAGAAGTCAGTGACCTATTAGAACATTCCAGTTCAAAAGTTAATCTCCTGAATCAATCCACCTAAACTAAAGGCAGGCATCTTTAGTGTGGGAACTAAATTTATAAAACAGTAACAATGGAGACAGTGGGTGAAGGTCAGACAGGACCTAAACCAACCAGACCAGCTGCAACCTGTCTGCCAGCCTGACAGACTCCATCTTATTCTCACCATGTGTGCTTTCACTCTGGGAGGCCATGGTGGGTGGAAAGCTTGAGCTCAGCAGTTCAAAACCAGCATGCACAAGAGTAAGACCCCCATCTCTACTAAAAATAGAAGAAACTGGCCACTTGGAGGCCTACCTACTCAGGAGGCTGAGGCAGGAGGATCACTTGAGCCCAGAAGCTTAAGGTTGCTGTGAGCTATGACACCACAGCACTCTACCCAGCGTCAAAACGAGACTCTGTCTCAAAAAAAAAAAAAAAAAGAATTTAGTATACAAAATGGGCTCGAATCCCTGTTCTCTCCCACACGCCCTTGGTAACTTGAGACATCTGTAACATCGATGCCTCAGTTTCCTCATCTATTAAGTAGATGTAAAAACTGCACAAGGTAGTTGTAAGGATCAGATATGATGACGGATATGAAATATTTCTTATGGAGGCTGGGAAGAGTAATGCCCAATAAATGTCACTGATTATAAAGAATTATCAGAGGAATGATAACTGAGGGCTGGCTCTTCAACTGCCCTGCGAGTCTTTCCAGAGATGTTAGAAAGGATGCGATTTAAACAAACCGAGGGCGGGGGGGGGGGGAGTAACTGAACACACGGCCCAACGTGAGCAAATGCAGAGAAATGAAAGCTCAGGAGTGTTTAGGAATGAATTAGTGTGAATGCAGCTGAGCAGTACTTTTCAACTTTTAAAAACTGAACACTGCGATGAATAAAGAAGCAAAGAACATGAGCAGCAAATTCCCAAATTAGGGAATCATTAGTAAACAAACATATGGAAAAATATTCAGTCCCCCAAGGAGTCAGAAAGTGCAAATTAAAGCAATGAGAGGGAGATTGACTCAAGATGGTGGACTAAGCACACAAATCTAATTACTCTCTTAACCGCAAATCCCAAAAATGACAAGAATGATATTAAGGAAATAGAACAAAATGCATGAGCAGACGAGAAATGTGAAATTCTTGGGCTATAAAAATCACACTGCATTGGGCTGTTGGAGAAACCCTAAAAGAATGTGCCAGAAAAGAGACTGCTGTTGTGCAGAATGCAGACCTTTGGAGGTCAGCCAAGTTCACAGGCACTTAAACTAGGAGGAGGTGGGATGAAGAGTTGAGGGAATTACTGAGTAGCTGCTGCACCGGTGCATTCTGAA
Organism: Galago senegalensis; assembly: GCA_963575145.1. Lineage (NCBI taxonomy): Eukaryota > Metazoa > Chordata > Mammalia > Primates > Galagidae > Galago > Galago senegalensis. Next base: position 9,085 of record CAUYTI010088947.1, read on the forward strand.
AGCGACTGATTTAATACAGGAGAGTTTACTCAGCACTCGGCAGCGGGGATGAGAGTGGGCCTGCAGGAGCACCCGGGGCTGCGGGCCTGGTCAATGGCAGTTCTGCCATCCTCACGCAATGACTTTGTGTATGTCCCTGGGATCAGAAAGGGAGTGGAAGCAGTGAAACCCTTAGACCACGGCAAGTGGGCCCCTTCTCCTGGGTCGTGCCCCTCAGGGATCCCTGTGTTTGGAGAATCTCCCTTAAAAATGTCCTAAATCTGGTGTCTGGAACTGCCCAGAGACGGTGTCAACCACGCAGGGTGCCTCAGGCTGGACCTGGTCCACCATGTCACCAGAAGGCCCTCTTTGACATTTTCTGAGCTCTCCCCAGGGACTGGGAGCAGCCTGAGCTGGAAGTGTCCTCCAGGTGTGACCCGCGGCTGGGCCTGGTCCCCGTGGGTCTGCCCAGCTTCTCCCCTTCAGAGAGCTCCAGGAACCTTCTCCCCACCTTGCTTCTTCACTAATATGTCATTTTTTTTTAATTGAATGGTAACTATGTACATTAATGCACTTAAGCTTTCAAGAGTTTTTCTCATTGCCACTAGTTTTTAGCAATTTTATTATGAGTTAGTGTGGCTTTATTGATTGATTGATTGATTGATATTTGGGGGTTATCAACCTTGTTAGACCTGTAAGCTTATAGTTTCATCAAGTTTGGAAAATTCTGAACCTAATTTTTCCAGATATTTTTCTTCCCCATCCATCTTTTTTTCTGAGAGTCTAATTACATGGAGTATAGACTGCTTGATATTAGCACCCAGATCCTGAGTCTCTGTTTAGTTTTTTTGTTGTTTTTCAAGCTCCTTGCTCCCTGTGCTTTCTTTGGGTAGTTTCTATTACTGTCTTGACGTACACTGATCTTTTCCTCTCCAGGACCTCATCTGCTGTAAATCTCACCCAGTTGTTCATTTCAAATATAGTATTTTTTCACTTTAGAAGTTCCCCTTGGGCTTGGCGCCTATAGCTCAAACAGCTAAGGCGCCAGCCACATACACCTAAGGTGGCGGGTTCGAATCCCCAGCCTGGACCCACCAAACAACAATGACGGCTGCAACCAAAAAATAGCCGGGCGTTGTGGCGGGCGCCTGTGGTCCCAGCTACTTGGGAGGCGGAGGCA
>CAUYTI010088948.1:0-23141 GCA_963575145.1 Galago senegalensis
CAACTCCTGGGCTCAAGCGAGTCTCCTGCCTCAGCCTCCCAAGTAGCTGGGACTATAGGCGCCCGCCACAACGCCTGGCCATTTTTTGGTTGCAGCCATCATTGTTGTTTGGCGGGCCTGGGCTGGGGATTCGAACCCGCCACCTTAGGTGTATGTGGCTGGTGCCTTACCCGCTTGAGCTACAGGCACCGAGCCACTGTGAACTTTTCTATTTCTCCTTGTAGCTCTATCAGTTTTTGCTCCATATATTTTCTTTTTTTGAGAGAGACTCTTGCTTTTGTCATCCTCAGTAGGGTAGGTACCCTGGCATCATAGCTCACAGCAACCTCAAACTCTTAGGCTCAAGTCATTGACTTGTCCCAGCCTTCCAAGTACCTGGGACTACAGGCGCCAGCCACAATGTCCAGCTATGTTTAGAGATGGGGTCTTGCTCTTGCTCAGGCTCATCTCCAACTCAGGAGCTCAGACAATCCACCTGCCTCGGCCTCCTGGAGTGCTAGAATTATAGGCGTGAGCCACCACGCCTGGCCTATTTTCCTTCTTGTTTACATCTCCTTAAAAGATATTTTACTGTTTTAAACAGAAATAACAACATGTTATGGGATTTATAATACATGTAGAAACAAAAAAAGGAAGTATATTATTGTAAGTTTTTTTTTTTGAGACAGAGTTTCATTTTGTTGCCCTCAGTAGAGTGCTGTGCCGTCACAGCTCACAGCAATGTCAAACTCCTAGGCTTAAGGAATTCTCTTGTCTGAGCCTCCCAAGTAGGTGTGACTACAGGTGCCCACCACAATGCCCAACTATTTTTTTGTTGCAGTTGTCACTGTTGTTTACCTGACCCAGGCCAGGTTCGATTCCGCCAGCTTTGGTGTATGTGGCTGGTGCTATAACCACTGTGCTACAGGTGCTGAGCCTATTTTAAGGTTCTTATATTCCATGTGCAATAGTTTAATATAGTTTAAAAGTAGGTTATTTAAGTGATATCTTAAACATGTGTATTATTAGTAAAGCAAACCACTAAAATAGCACAATTGACTTATAGCTAATTAATCAGGAACAAAATGAAATCATTGAAAGTATTCAATTAATTTACAAGAAGCAGAAAAAAAGGCAAAAATGAATAAAGAATAGAGGAAATGGAAAATAAATAGGAAAATGGCAGGTTCAAACCCAACCATATCCATATACATTAAGTGTAAATATCCTAAGACCTCAAATAAAAGGCAGGAATTGTTAGATTAGATTTTAAAAAGCAAGACCCATTTGGAAGTAGGGCTTTGGATTAAAGAAAAGTAAAATCTGCATATATATTACCAAGAAGAAGCCCATTTAGATATTAGAAAACTAGATTAAAAGTAAAAAGATGGAAAAAAGTTATACCATGCTAATCCCAATTAAAAGAAAGCTGGAGTTGCTACACTAATATTAGGCAAAATATATTCAGAACAAAGAATATTTCAGAAGTAGGATAAAGAGCGTAATTATGTAATAAGACAGGAGGTGATTGATCAGGAGGATATAAACCTGAGAATACGCACATCTAATAACAAAGTTGGAAAACGCATGGAGCAAGGCCGGGAGTGGCAGCTCCTCCCTGTTCTGTTCCTCTGCCTGTCTGGTAATCTTTGGTTGCCAGACACTGGAAATTTTTTTTTATTTGCATGTTAAATATATTTATATTCTTATAAATATTCTTGAACATTGTTCTGGGATGCAGTTAAGCTACTTGGAGACGGGTTTAAGTCTTGCTTTTAAGATTTATTAAGCAAGACCCTAGTCACGTTTAGTTTAGAGGTAGTTATTCTCTGCTCCTGGGAAAGGCCTAAGTGTACTCCACCCAGCACCCTGAGAATTATGAGGTTTCCATCTTGCCTGGTGGGAACAAGTATTATCCCAGCCTGATGTAGGAACCAAACACAGTTAGTTCCCTCTCGTCCTGTGAATAGTTCTTTTCCAAACCTCATGTCATTTTTGTACGTGCATATGCTGATCAATATTCCGCTGGATACTCCAAGGGTATCCTCTGCAGATTTCTGATTTCTTTCTCTATGCGATTTTATCATCTCTAGTAAAATGTTCTGTAAACTCCAGCCACTGTGCTCTCCCCAGACTTTCAGCTCTGTCTCCTCAACAAAGCAAGTCCCTACAGCCTCATCTGCATTCCCCTTCCTGTGCCATAGCCTCCTTACACTCATAGTAATTTGGGGCAATAAAGAGCCAGGAATGTTGGCTCACACCTGTATCCCAGCACCTTGGGAGGCTGAGGCAGGTGGATCAACCCAGCTCAGGAGTTCCAGACCAGCCTGAGCAAGAGTGAGACCTCATCTCTACTAAAAATAGAAAGACTAGCTGGGCCTTGTGGCGAGCACCTGTAGTCCCAGCTACTTTGGAGGCTGAAGCAAGAAGATCACTTGAGCCCAAGAGTTCGAAGTTACTGTGAGCTATGACTCCATAGCACTCTACAAGGGCAACAGTGAGACTACGTCACAAATATAATAATAATAATAATTACAATCATAGGGCTCACCTCATTATTTTTGCATCTTGGGGATCACTGTTGATCATTGCCCAATTTCCTGCATCTTGAAAATGATTGTTTCAAATACTTTGGATTTCTTTTCCAATGGAGTAGAGACTGTTTCAGACAGGAGAGTAAATAAGGTTCTGCTCATCTGGACTGAAAGCAGAAGTTTCTAAATCTGTATTTATGATAAAATGAGTCTAACATAATAATGCAAGTTTTTTTCCTGGCCATTATAGTGGTTCTTTACAAATCAAAATTTTATTCAGATTTTATACTTTTTACGCTTGATGTTAGCCAAAAGGCTGAAAAGCGATCAGATTTTATACTTTGTATGGGGTCAAAACCTAAGTTTATTTTTGTGTTACCTGTTAAAAATGGATTCACTCAGATACACCAATTCATATGAAAAATTACAATGCCAATTTTATCAGTCTTGACTTATTCATTTTTTGTATTCATTTATTCATCGAATCTTTGGAGGCATTTGGTGTGTGTGTGCTGTGCAAGTCAGAAAAGACATGAAGGTGAACAAAACAGACGCGCTCAAGGCAGTCACTGTGAGTGGGAAACAAGTCCCACAGACGAGCTCCGAGAGTCGGGGAGCTGAAGGGTGTCTTTGCAGTACGTAGAAGGGAGCATGTAACCCCGTTACATGTGCTAGTGTGTTGAGGGTAAGAGGAAAGGAGCTTATCCTGCAGGCTACTTGGAGAAAGTGGCATCTGATCTGAGGCCACTAATAATTGACAACCAGAAAGAACAAAATGATGCTGAAACCAGAGTTAGGGACGTACGTGAAGACCAGTGGCAAGAAAGAATATATAGGTGTTCTGGAGACTGCAAGTAGGTCAGTTTGGCTGGAGCACAGGGTGGGGAGGGCAGTGGGGGGACGGTGGGGAGATATGAGGCACTTCATGCCATTCACAGAGAAAAGAGCCCTTGTGGTTTCTTCGGAGTAACAGTGGGGCCAGGAACTGCTGAGCTTATCAGTCTCACAATACAGTGTGCCCAGACAGGGAATATTTTAACCAAGTTGTTTCCAGTTTCATTCTAGTCTAATCCTATCCATTTATCTTCCTGGAAAACCCTTAAATATCCCTCAACACCCAGCTTGAGCCTAGAGGAAAACCCTCTCGGGGAGTAGTTCTTGCTAACAAAGCTCTAAGTGGGGCAATGGAGGCGGAAATGTTGCATCAGAAGAGTGACAGCCTGATGTCACAAATGTTTAAAACGTTTGTATATGAAAAGCACCTAAACCAAAATCAAAAGGCAAATAATCAGAAATGAATTTTTGGATCTTGATGTTTTTGATGGCAATTTAAAATATGACCCAGAATAATCATTAAATTCTTCTACAGAAATACACAAAAAAGAGCACACTCATGTGATATGTGTACAGGGTTTTAGCAATAGGACTGTTTGTGGTGGTACAGAAATCTGAAAACAACCTAAAAATTATCCTGGAAAGAACTAGCTGAATACGTTATGTTGTGATTAGATAATGGGAATCCATACTGGTTATTTTCTAAGTTAGGTCAATTTATATCCACAGACATGGAAAGGTGTCTAAGATAAACATAGAGACTCACAGACATAAGTGCATATTCCTATTTAGTTAGATATGTAGAAAGACAAAATAAAACCTGCAGAGTAGATACCGAACATTATGTTAATTTCCTGTTACTGCTCTGATAAATTTCCACAAACTTAACCACCTACACACATTTACTTTCTTTCAGTTGTGGAGGCCAGAAGTCCAAAATCAGTCTCACTGGTATTAAGTCAGGGTGTCTGCAGGGGCAGCTCCTTTTGGAGGGTCTAGGAGACAGTCCATTTCTCTGCTGGTTTCAGGGTGCCGAGGCGGCCTGCAGTCCTTGGCTTCCTCATCCTGTCCTCCCAGCCTTCCAGCCTCTTGCTTACTTGGTCACATCTCCTGCTGACTCTGACTCTGCTGCCTTAGGAGTTCTGACAAGGACCTTTACCATTATGTTGGGCTCACCTGAATAATGTGAAACAACCTCCCTGTCATAAGATCTTCAGGTTAAACACACCTACAAGGTCCCTTTTTACCACGTGAGGTAACATATTTACAGAGATTAGGATGTGGACATCTTTGGCGGGTATCATTCAGCCTCCCACAGCCATTAGCAGCATTTCTCTAGGAAGTGGGATTGGGATTGTAATAGTCGTGTTTGGAAGAGTACAAAGCCACAGGCCATCAGAAAGAAAGTGGCTGCCAGTCTAGCAAAGCACACCTGACATCCAGAGGATAGTGGAAACAGGTCTTTGTGTTTTCCTTCAGTGCCCACAAAGCTGATCTCAAACGGATGCTAGACCGTCCCTCTTCCCTGAGACCCCTTACCTCTGAACACCACATGACTTCCCCTTGACCCTTCCACTCTCACCCCCTACCAAGTGTGGTGCCTCAGAGTTGCTCTTGTCTTCATTCTGGATCTGCTAAAATTGGCCATCTGTCAAAACATAACTTTGATATGTTATGCTAAAATTACTATGACCTCAACAGTAAAAGGGAAAAACTGGGAAAGGAAGTGAAAAGAACATAACCACTCATCCTTACAGGGGATTATTTTTTCCATATAGGGGATTTTCCCTGTCTACATTCTACATTTGTCCTATTCTTCTTGTTATGATACATAGTTTTTATTTTATGAAAGATTTTAGTGCAAATGACAGTAGTAAAGGATACTTACAATAAAGGGTTAAAGTTCTTTTAAATCTAAAGGATTAATATCGGTAATAAGTAAAGAAGAAAACTAATTATCAGTAAACACAAAAATATCCAACTAACTTAGTAGTCAAAGAAATCCCATATCTGGCAGTAATAAGAAACATTCTCCATTGGTTAAAAGAATCTGAATATCAGTACATTCTAGGGCCCAGCACAGTGGCTCACGCCTATAATCCTAGCAGTCTGGGGGCCGGGGCAGGTGGATTGCCTGAGCTCACAGGTTCAAGACCAGACTGAGCAAGAGCAAGACCCCAACTCTAAAAATAGCTGAGCATTGTGGCAGGCACCTGTAGTCCCAGCTACTTGGGAAGCTGTGGCAAGAGGATCACTTGAGCCCAAGAGTTTGAGGTTGCTATAAGCTATGACGCCAGTGCACTCTACAGAGTGTGACAAAATGAGACTTTGTCTCAAAAAAAAAAAAAAAATCAATACTGACTGAGCAACCAGGAGAGCATATGGAGGTGATGGAAGTATTATGTAAATAAGGAATATGTTATCAAATGTTCTGAAGTGTATCTGTTCATCCAGAAATTCCATTTCTGTGAATGTTACCCTTAAAACAATAGCATCATTATAAATTCAGAGAGTTATAGCTGAGAGAGTTCACTACAGCAAAAATAGCATGGATAATCCTATCTTAGTTTCTTCAGGCTGCTATACCAAAACACAATAATAAAACAGGTAGCTTTTAAATAGTAAAATTTATTTTTCACCATTCTGGAGGCTGGGAGGTCCAAGAGCAAGGTGCTAGCCGATTCACTGTCTGGTAAAGGCCACTTTCTGATTGGTAGATGACTCCTTCTTGCTATGTCCTCACAGGATAGAAGGGATAAACAAGCTTCCTTGGGCCAATTTTATAAGGCATTGGTGAGGACTCCACCTTCATGGCCTAATTTCCTAAATAGACATGAGGATTTCAACATACGTATTTTGGGAGAATACAAACATTCAGACCATAGCAAATCTATATGCCTCACAATAAGGAATTGGTTAAATCTTTGTGGTGTACGCATAAAATGCAATATTAATCAGACATTAAAGTGATGTTGTAGATACATATTTATTTATATGGAACAAAATTTTCAGAAGATGATGAAAGAGTGTGCGTGTGATATGAATGCACAAGAGCTGGAAGGATACAAACAAAATTTTAAACAATGGTTTCCTCTAAGACTAAAACTAGGGATTGGGAGTGGTAGTCAAGGTGACTGTAACTTTCTCTGTATTATTTGAACTTTTCTGATACGAATGCATTTATGAATCTATTCTTAAAATAATTAAGATGATTAAAGAAACCAAAAACTCCTTTGGTATGATTTCCCTTTTGTTTGGAAATATTTTAAAGAAAAAAATGGTTAATTTTTTAATCAGGCATATGACTTGATGAAGAGTTGACTTTCTAGGTGATTTTTCAAAATTATTTTTCACTCAGACTCTTCCGACTCTATCAGAAGTGGATGCCAGGCAGATAAAACCCTGCTCACACTTTCTCTCAGTGATCATTTGCCATCTCTTTTTTTTTTTGAGACAGAGTCTCACTTTGTTGCCCTCAGTAGAGTGCTCTGGCATCATAGCTCACAGCAACCTCAAACTGTTGGGCTCAAGTGATTCTCTTGCCTCAGCCTCCCAAGTAACTGGGACTACAGGGACTTGCCACAACACCCAGCTATTTTTGTTTTTAAAGACAGGGCCTTGCTCTTGCTCAGGCTTGTCTCAAACCTGTGAGCTGAGGCAATCCACCTACCTCAGCCTCCCAGAGTGTTAAGATTACAGGCATGAGCCACCACACCTGGCCCCACCATCTCCTTTTGACAGTTGCCATCAAATACAGCTTGTCTGAAATGTATAGCTTGGAACCCTTTAGGCAAGTCACTTTCCAACAGGGAATCATCTCCCAGATTCTCCTCACCTATGACACTGAGACAGTAAGACCATCAAGTTCTGAATTTACCAGTGGACCGGCACCATGATATAGACCAAGTGGCCTTTGGGGACCCATTTCTTCTAGACCACAGCCATTGCTTCCAGAAGACTAACTGCACAGGGGGCTGGCTCAATAGGGGGATGGGATGGCCAGATGCTTTTTCTCCCCATCTCACAGTTCCTGCAAATCCCAGGGCAAGCATCTGTCTCCACCCCTGCTAGTCCTCAAGTCAAAGCCATCTGGAAATGGGGAACGGTTATGTGGGGTCAAGGCTGAGTACCCTAGGTTGTGAAGGCAGGGCATGCAGGGCCATATAACCACAGGTGAGAGGCAGCCCTCCAGCTCATAAGGAGCTCTTCTGTGTGGGCTCTGCGGTTGTCGGTTACTCACAAAGATGAGGCCTGATTGGGACCTGAAAGTCCGATTTGATGGAAGCTCCTAAGATTGAGCAGCACAGAGAGAACATGTCCTTCTGTCCTTTAACCACAGAGAACAGTGTGTGTAATCCCTTTCCTGCCTCCTCTGTCAGGGAGAAAACTCAGAAGCTGGGAGCTGCCAGGCTGTGTGGGGAAAATGAGTCAGGGGCATTCGTTCTCTGGAAGACCCCACAGGCACTTGGAGAGGGGTGGGAAGGGGAAAGCCACACCTGGGCTAGCGTGTGCTCAAGGTCAACAGGCCATCAAACGGAAAGTGCCCTCTAGTTGTATGAACCGCTGCCGGTCCAGCCAGCCACCCATGGGAGACATGAGGCCTGTTTTGCTTCTCTGTGGTATGGGCCCTTCTGCCCCCGACCCTCCCAATCTCACCCATCAGCTTGTGTTGGTGTCTGTGTATTTAACGTGTGGCCCAAGATAACTTATTCTTCTAGTGTGCAGCAGAGAAGGAAAAGCCTCATGCTGGGGCCGCATGGCCAGGGGCTGGATGGTGTTGCCCTCTCCTCTCCATGGCTGGGGGGGGGGGTGCTCAGGTGGCCCACATGGCTGGCCCTGAGCTCTGCAGTCCCACAAAGGACACCATATAAACCATTTCCTATTGTTAAACATCTCTGTCAGTCACTGCCCAAGAACCTTACAAGCATCATCTCACGTTATCAGTCAGTAGATATTGATGGAGAGCCTGGTCCTGCCAGGCACTGCCACTGAATCCTCATGACGACTCAGGGAGGTGGAAATAAAAATGATTACTCCCATTTTACCAACCACGAAACTGAGGCAGCCTGGAGCGAGGCTAACGGACTCGCACAGAGCCTCACAGCCAGTAGGTGGCAGAGCTGCGATTCAAACGACATCTGTCTCTCTCTAAGGCCCTGCTCCTAACCCCTTACCCTCTCTGGGAATCTTTGGGGAACCATCTCATAGGCTTGTCCCCAAGGCAAGCTGCTCCATCTGCCAGGGATGAGGCCAGGAGTCAGGGAGAAGAGGATCACAAGGCAGATCCTAATGTTACTCTGACCTGGCAAATCACTTCCCAAGAAACATCAGAGAACTTTTACTTGACAAGGTTAACTTGGCTTCTCCCTCTATTTCCCCACATTGCCTGCTTCCAAACTTCCTATCTTCTTCTGGTCTTTGCATCACCTGGCCAAGAGTATTGCTCAATATATTCGCAAACCTCAGGCCCCGCCATGTGCTGGGTCTTCCTCTCCCAGCCCATGAACAAACCCAAATCAGTCCCCAACAGCATGTGGCATCTGGAGATCCCTGTGCTGCTGTCCTGTAACTGGTAAGGCCCTGGGGGCAGGCAGGAGGCTGGGAGGACCCCAGAGCTTACTGTCTGCACTGTCCTCCCACCTCCCACTTGGGCTGCTCAGACTTTAGGACCACATTTCTGTCTTGCTTCCTGGTACAGTCAAACAGCTCTGCTGGTACTGTAGGCCAGATGTGAGCCCACCCAGTTGGCTAAGACCTGCTACCCACCTAGGCTACCCAGCTACTGGTGAGGCTCTTGCTCCAAGTTTGATAGACGTCTTGGAATCATTTCTATTTATTCTTCACCCACTTCTCTCTCCAAAGTGTTTGGAACAGAGGAATGGGATTGCCATAGGAGTGAACTATGCTATTAAAACAGGGCGGATGCAAAGAGAGACCTGGAAACTTCAATAGCCCCAGGTCTGCAGAACTCCATGCTAACAGGCCACAATGTGAACCTAAGCTAAAGAAAGAAAAGGCCGATGAGAAAACAGGTAGGTCTACAAGGGAAGGTTAAAAAAGAAAAGTCCCAGGACAAAAGTTAGCAGTGCCCATCGAGTCTGTCTGGGAATAGGGCATTTGATCAAGACCTTAATCCAGACATCATCTTGTGACAAGGTTATCTTCCAGAGAAAAGGCTGTGACTGCTCATCTTAGCCCAATACCACTTTTTTAAATTTCAGATTAATATGAGGGTACAAATGATTAGTTTACAATGTTTGCATTTGTTACATAAGGTCCCTATTGTAGTTGTGTCCCGCCCCCAGGAGGTGCGCCATACCCCTACATTCTGCTCATTAGGTGGGAGTACACCAATCCCCCTCCCTCCTCCCTCACTCTCCTTCCTCTCCTTGAGCTTGAATTAAATTGAGTTTTTCTCTTGTATGAGCTTGTATTAGTTCACCTATGGGTTTAATATTAGTATTCAATATATTGGATATTTGCTTTTTCATTCTTGTGATACTTAACTAAAGATTGCCAACTCTATCCAAGTTGATACAAATGACGTACAGTCTCCATCATTTTTTATGGCTGAATAGTATTCCTTGGTATACATATACCACAGTTTATTAATCCATTGCCGGGTTCATGAGCACTTGGGCTGATTCCACATCTTAGTAATTGTAAATTGAGCTTCGACAAACAACCTACTGCAAATGTCCTTATGATAAAATGATTGTTTTTCTTCTGAGTAGATAACTAGTAACAGGATTGTAGGATGAGCCTAATACCAATATTTAACCCATCCAACCAACTCCCTGTGCCTATTTCCAAGCTTGGTGAAGAATCTTCTCATGTTAATACTGATAAGTCCGACAAATCTACTTTTCCCATAACTCATCTAGTTTAAAATCAGGTGTTGATCAGGTCAGCTGGACTTCTCGATTTTCACTGTAAATTAGTGAGTAGACATTCTAGTTTTATGCATCGGTCTGTTGTGATAAGTCAGAACACCCAAGTTGACTCATTCCATAGGAAAATAAAATTTCTGATACTGCAAGGCAGAGGACCAGCCACATCCTGGTCGAGAATAGATTAACCTTGGTAATGAACACCTTGTGGAAGTCAGTCGGCCTCCCCATCTATAACCTTGTACCACTTCCACTCATAAGCCTGGACCCCTTTGGAGACCACTGGCAGTTGTGTCCAGCCCAGCAGGTTTCCCTCAAAACAGACTGCAGACACATGTGGCCACTGTGGGGTCGACCAGGACCCAGCTCTGTCAACAGCTCCAGGCTGATGTGGGAGACTTGGGACTCTCTTCTTTCCTACCCTCATGGGCACGCCTGTGAACAGATTATCTCCCAGGTTATTCTCTAGACAGAATTTTGCGTTCAGGACGGGCTCCCTTGGGCTTCAATTAACTCGTGTGGCACCGAGACCTGACTATCACAATGCTTCCAACCAGTGAAGTGATGATCACTGGTTCCACCCAACATGATCAGGGGACAAAGGATGACAGCCAGGAATGTGGCAGAACAGCCTTCCCATCATCCTTAACTGCTCACATCCACTGAGTTCCCACTTCCGGGCTCTTTCCCTCGCTCAGACCTGCAGCGTCTCCTAAAGCCCCCACCCTCAGCATCCCACCCTGGGTGTCCTTGTGGGACAAGACAGGCCCTGAGAGATTTCTCTGACAATCTGCAATTACCAAAGAGCTTTCACCTGCTAAAATAAGTGGCCACTAAAAGTCACCAGTTGTGGCTTTGTGAGTCTGACAACAGCCCTGCAGGAGGAAGCTACGATCATGCTCATCTGCAGAGAAAGCTGAGGCCAGGGAACTTGCCGGAGCAGAGACAGAGGCCTGGATTCTGGAAAGGAGGAGAAATGACTGAAAGTCGGAATTCTGGGATGAGAAAAGAAGGGCAGGGAAGAGCATCCCATTTACGTGCACAGTGGTCCCTTTGTCACTTCACAGCCACTCTGCTGTGACTGAGAAGAGAAGGGGGCAGCAGCACTGCAGAGCCTGTGACGGAATGAGCGGTGCACAGCCTGTGGCGGCAGGAGGAGAGCGGGTGCCCCATGTGCTGCTGAACCTATGTTGCCCCATGGAATCCTCCGAATAGTCCTGCCAGGTGAGTTGATGATTTCCATCTTGCAGATAAGGAAAACAAGGCTCGGAGAAATTGCTCAGAGCCATGCCTAGCAAGTGGCCGAGAAGACACAGATCTACCTTTTCCCCCGGAGTGTAGACCCCATACCCTTGACCACAGTCCACCCCCTGCCTGAGATGCTTTCCCCACTGCCCCCACCTCCACACATCGAACAACCCCTCCTCAGTGCTTGAATCTCAGCTCAAGAATTACCTCCCCTCCCCAGTCCTCTGGCTCTCACATTCCCATGTGGGAACTCACTGCCTTTCTTTCCTACACCTCCACAAACAGGAAGCTACTTTATCTTCCCCCTTCATTCATTCAAAAGCCTTACCAAATCCCTTCACCACTCCCTGGATGGATCTAGAACCACCCCTCAATATTCCTAGTGCCTCACTGAGAGACAGCTCCTTGTGGAAATTTGGAACCAGAGACACCTGCCTTCAAATCCCAGTTGTGCGATTTTCTAGCACTGTAACCGTGGGCAGGCTGACCTCCCTGACCCACTGTGCTCTCACCCACACAATGCGAATAATGCTGCCTCCCTCTGGATCTTAGTCTGTTAGGTGCTGCTGTAACAGAATGGCACAGACTGGGAAATTTATAATCAATAGAAATTTATTGGCTCATGGTCCTGGAGGCTGAGAAGTCCTAAGGTTTCCGGGCTGGGATTTGAAGAGTGCCTTGTTGATGCAGCATGACATGGTGGAAGGATTCACATCAGAAAAAGAGAAGGGGTGAGGTGGGGACAGGGTTCAGCTTTTTATAACAAATCTGCTCCTGCAATAACAGTATTGATCACTGACTCCTTTTGGATGGATTTAAACGTCCAGGTATTCTCTCACTGTAGAAATTGATTCAGAGATAGTGCTGGGTTAAGAATAAGGACTAGAGATTTAATTCCATAAATGTGGAAGAAAATTTAACTCTAAATGTGATGGTCCCATGAAACACCTCCTGTTGGGCCCCACCTCCTAATACCCTCCTAAGAGAGATGGAGTTTCCAACTGGGAACTTTGAGGAACGCATGCAAACCATAGCATTCGGCAAGAGGCAATTTTCATAATTAGAAATCTGTTTGAATGAGGCAATGGGATAACACGCCATGCCTGGCACAGAAGTCAGGGCCTGCCTCCTGGGTGACTCAGGCCCGGCCACTGCAGGACAGCATCGGAGGAAGGCCTCTGACACCCATGGCATGGGTGGTCGAGTAAGCATTAAAGTCTAACAGTCTCCCTCAGTCTGAGGCGATTTCTACAGTCCTGAATACAGAAGGGAGTAAATCGGGTGTCCCTTCACGGTTTAAGATTTTTCACAACTGTAGTTTTTCCCAGCGACACTGAACAGGATCTACTTTCTTCTTCAATGCCCTGAGCAGACAGCCTCCCATCTGACCACTCAACGACATTGTATCAATGACTACAATGACTCTCCCTCAGTACCCAAAGCAGAAAGCATCAGAACAAAGGGCAGGTTCAGCCTGACTCTCAACATCCCTGCAACCTGGACCTGGCCGGGGGTGGGGCTGGGGTGGGGGGGGTTGGCCCCCAGCATTCAGCAAGCTCCAGCGTGGTGGCCTGTGCTCAGCCAACACGGAGCCATATCATTGGCAGCCTCCAGTTCTGCCTATTATAGAAACAGCGCCAGGTTTTCCAGAGAGCTGTAAAGGGACTGTTGAGAAAACTCAGCCCCCAGCAGGCACAGCATTCATCGCAGGGCAGACCTTCAGTCTGGAGCTCCATCCATCACTGCCTCCTGCCATGCGAGGGTCCAAAACCTGAGCTCCAGGCCTGGCATTTCCCGGAGTCACATGGATGGCTATCAGCAGGTCCCTTTGTCCAGGGGCATTTGCAGGAAATGCGCCTCATTCTAACAGTTAGTTCCCAAACAGAAGTCTAGACTGGGGGGAACTCCAAATCTCCATTGATTGTGCCTAATGGAGGGAGGTTAATCTGTGGGCTTTGGCCTGAGCTATTAGTAAAGGAAAAAGAGATGGTTCATTTTCATATTTGTGGCGGATGGCAAAATAAAATGTTGGCTCTTTTCTTTTATCTTTTAAAGAAATATGACTCCTGAGTCTTAGTTAGAATGGCTGCATATGAAGCATATGAGGCTAATTAATGCTCACTTATACATTTAGTTCACAACCAGAAGCACCAGCCAAAAAACCACCATAGGAAAAGAAAAAATGATCTCAAGGTGAAAAGGACCCTGCTCTGAAAAGCCTCTGAGAATTAGATTATAGTTGAAAGAAAAGAAAATCATCCTTCAGAAAATGTTCATTAAAAATGTAGACTCTGGCTCGGCGCCTGTGGCTCAAGTGGCTAAGGCACCAACCACATACACCTAAGGTGGCGAGTTCGAATCCAGCCCAGGCCCACCAAACAACAATGGCTGCAACCAAAAAAAAATAGCCAGGTGTTGTGGTAGGGTGCCTGTGGTCCAAGCTAATTTGGGAGGCAGAGGCAGGAGACTCACCTGAGCCCAGGAGTTGGAGGTTGCTGTGAGCTGTGATGCCACAGCACTCTACCCAGGGGGATAGCTTGAGACTCTGTCTCCAAAAAATAAATAAATAAATAAAAATTAAAACGTAGACTCACTATTCTGAGAAAGACTCTATCCTAAATACTGTTTTATTCCTTTACTAAGAAGTTGATTAAAGCAAATGCTGGCTAACTAAAATGAATGAAGCAGGCCAGATGCACTGGCTCACATCTATAATCCTAGCATTCTGAGAGGCCCAGGCAGGCAGATTGCCTGAGCTCACAAGTTCAAGACCAGCCTGAGCTAGATAAGACCTCATCTCTAAAAATAGCCAGATGTAGTAGCAGGCACCTATCGTCCCAGCTACTTGGGAGGCTGAGGCAAAAGGATTACTTGAGCCCAAGAGTTTGAAGTTGCTGTGAGCTATGATGCCAGGGCACTCTACTAAGGGTGACAAAATGAAACTATGTCTTAAAAAATAAAATAAAATAAAAATCTACACAGACACCTGGTTTTCCATGAGGTGGTCACAGTGATTGAGTTGAAAAGACAATATCACAGTATGAAACAGCCTTGTTCGGATGATGCTTTGGGAGAATAAAAGAGGAAAGACAGCACCAAGCACTGGGGAGGAAGGTACTTTTTGTGGGGAGAGAAGGACTTTGGTGGAGGCAGGCTGCAGCTTTTCCAGAGATCTTTAAGGGCATTAGAACGCTTATGGTTCCCAGGACAGGGGGAACAGGCAAGCTATTGCAACGAAATATTAAAAGCAAGCATGAGGCTACAGGTGGTAGAGTTCCAGCATCCTCAGGGGGCAGGTCTTGAGTCAACCTCCCTTAAAACCCATTCTACAATTCCCATCATCCCTGATCACACTTTCCATTCCAGAGGTGCCCCCTAAGTCTCTCTTGGGTGGTCATTGCTGTCAATTCTTGTGGCAGACACCCCTGGTTGGCTGACTCGTCCTCTCTCTCCAAACCCATTTCCCCAGCTCCCTTCCAGCAAAGGTAGCATGTGGCAGAAATCTACAAGTGGGGCTCCAAATTTGTCTGTTCTTCGAGAACTTCTTTCCAATAGCTCGTTTTTTAGCTGTTTCAGAGCAGAGAGGAAAATACTTGGATCTAATCACTAAGACTATTTACAGAATCTCAGGGAGAATGATTTTGCACCCATCTATCTTGCTTTATACGTCAAAAAAAATAGTTCCCCTCCCCCCCAAAAAAACCTCTGTTAAACTCCAGCACATCTCAATTATGCATTGATGACTAGGACGAATATGTTTTCCTCCACATTTATGGAGTTAAATCTCTAGCCCTTTTTCTTAACCTAGCACTATTTCTGAATCAATTTCTATGGTGAGAGAATACCTGGACGTTTAAATCCATCAAAAAGGCGTAAATGAGCATTTCAGATACCTCTATCAAGAAGAAATGCCCCTTCTCCCCCATCATTGTGGGGCTTTGTCAGTCGCCTGTCAGATGAATGTCCGCATAAGTGTTTATTAATCACTCCCGCGCTCACTGATGGGCCTGAACACTTGGCTCCTCTGCGTCTGTCTCTGACACGCACCAAGTACGCGATGGGTTTCTTCTATCTGTCTCTTGAGCACAGTTGCTTACTTTGTTAAAGTTAATTTCCACTCATTTCTGGCTTTGATGGGAAGATTCCTTTATCAATTCAATTCATGTGTGTTGTCTGCAATCAAGGCAATATTGTCTGCTAATGCGAGGTACATCCCATGCTCACTCTCCATTTTATGCTAACGTCTTTCTTCTGCTTGTCCTGCTGGAGAATTTGGGGAAGAGGCTCCTGTGAGTGACTGAACCAGCAGCCATTTTCCCCTCTCAGAATTCCCTGGCTGGAGAAATGACAAACTGCTCTTTTTCCCAGGAATCATCTTCTATGGGTTGAAAAAGAAGTCAGTGGGAATAAGAAGGTTATGGGGACGTGTCGTGGCAATTTGGTATTCCCTCCACCATCTGCAAGAGCCAATCTTGTTCTGAAACTCAGCACCCTTCCCACCAGGCCCTTACAGGGCCTCCTTCTCTACTCTTCCCACCTCCCCCTTTATCCACCCCCCAAATTCCCATTATATCCCTAGACTTTTGTGCATCTTCTAACACTGTTCTTTTCAACTTCTCTCTCTTCCCCACTTCATCCATGTATTTTGCACCCCATAACCAAAGGCCTGTCCTTCCTAAAGGACTAATTGAAGTCTCCCTCCTCAGTGAGGCATTTCCTCTCTGCCTCTGGGCAGTGAGAGCTCATTTGTGATGTCTCTGGAAATAAAAGACTCACCAAGACTGTGCTGGCACACACTGCCACGTGCCACACCACAACAGCCATGTCCAGGAGCAGACGGAGCCAGGGAGGAGAGCCAGGCTAACTCAAGTGTGAAGAAGGCTCAGAAGAAGACCTATGTGGCCCTGGGCAGTCACTAAGTCTCTGCGGGCATTTCTTCATTACTAAAACACAAGAAATACTATCGACCTTGTGGAGCTGTTGTTGGTATTTACAATAACTTATATGACACAGTTATCACAGTTCTCAGATACTGTGTGAACCTAGCCAGGAGTGGGGAATGTGCGGCCTTTTGATTTTAAGATCATTCTTTTTTAAGTACCAAAGGCGAGACAAGCTGCATCTTTCTCTGTTGCACCCCTTTTAATAAAAGGATTGGTTATGTGACATTTGGATTCAGTCAAAAGTCAGCACTTAAGGACTAGGAAGGCCATAGGTTTCCTTACGGCTGCAGGGAGGTAGGGTGGGAGTGATGCTTTTTTGTACTTCAGAGGATGGAAGGTTAAATCTCCGTGTCTCAGACTCCCTGGCAGCTAAGCTTCGGGTTATACATAAAGTTCTAATAATTAAATGTACAATATTTGGGAGACAGAAGTGTGGGAAAATATGTCAAGAACTATAAAAGGCAAGCACAGTGGCTCACGTCTATAATCCCAGCACTTTGGAAGGCTGAGGATTGCAGTGAGCTGTGATTGTGACTCTGCACTTCAGCCTGCATGACAAACACAGAGCCTGTCTCTAAACAAAACAAAACAAAGCAAACAAACAAACTGTGAAGGGTCTGAGGTTTTACTCTGCAATGCAAGCTAACAGTTAGTCAACCACAGCATCATAGACGCTAGTAGAAAACACTAAACTCCTGGGTCAGAGACAAAGAACTTTATTACTAATAGCTAGAATATCAGAATTTTCTTTCTTTCTTTTTTTTTTTTAGAGACAGAGTCTCACTTTGTCACACTTGGTAGAGTGTGGTGGTGTCACAGCTCACAGCAACCTCCAGCTCCTGGGCTTAAGCGATTCTCTTGCTTCAGCCTCCTGAGTATCTGGGACTACAGGCGCCCGCCACAACCCCTGGCTATTTTTTGTTGCAGCTGTCATTATTGTTTAGCTGGCCCAGGCCAGGCTCAAACAAGCCAGCCTTGGTGTATGTGGCGGGTGCCCTACTCACTGAGCACAGGTGCTGCCCGGACTCCCCTCTTTCTTGATTGTGGCAACTACATTAGGTGTTATTAAACTTCCTAAAGGCCCAGGCTGGAGTCTGCTGAGGCTCCTGGAGTGGGTTCTCTTTCCTACATGAACAAATATAAGCAGAGATTAAACCTTGTCATTGTCCAGAGCTCCAGTGCTTTCCACTATAGACCTCTGATGAAGATGGTGATGATAATGGTGAGATAGCAAAGGGGGGAAAGAGAATGAGGAAAGGAGGCATAAACCAGGAAAAAGAAAAGCAGCACAGAAGAAGAAAATTATTATTTTTCTCATGCTTCCGCCACCAAATCTAACATGTGCTCCAAAGAGAAAACTCCCCAATCTCAGCCTCCTACAATCACTGAAGCGAGGAGCATGTGTCCCATTCCTGGGACCTCAGCATTCCCCATTGGGCTCTTGTCATTTGTTTGATTTACATTTTCCTCTTATTTTTCTGGGACCCAAGGAGGCTTCTTAGCTCCTCTTACCTGGGCTGATCACATCCCTGATATCGGTGGAATGTTCCACAGAACTATTCTCACACCTGCCGCAGCATCTCACTGGGATAGAAGGGGAGGGAAAGGTGTAGGTCTCTACCCTAATGTGTGGTTAGAGCTGTTCCCCAAGTGAGGGCTCTGGCTGTGTGGGCTACTCCCGCTGAGCTTTTGTTCAGTGTATCTGAGACCCTCCCCCCTGTTCTGCCCCCTAGTAATGACCCCAAACGTTTATCCCCAGTCCTGTGCGGAAGCTTCTGAAATTCCATCTCTCAGAACTGCCTTCAGAATGCCCCGCCCCTCTGAGCTGCACTGTGCTATTCTAGAACTCTCTCTCAGGGTGTGGCAGGGCTGGTGGCTCAGCTTCCGGGCTCCAATGACATTGCCCATATGACACATGCATGTGATGGTAGCTGATATCCAGAGACCACTTATGGTGTGACAAGCGCAGTACTAAATGCTCTTGTAACCCTTTTCTATCTCCCGACACTTGTATGAAGCTGGCACTGCTGTGCTTCATATTTTATAGATATGCTGACTGCAGCTCAGAGAAGTTAAGCAGCTTGCCCAAGTTCACAGTCAGGCTTCTTCTAGAGACCCATCTCTTACCAGTTACATTACCCTGCTCAAAGCAGGAGCTCAGAGATGTGTTCAGTGAATTAGAGGAGTGTGGCAGAAACTGCTGATTTTTCCCATTACTCACTCTTCCCTCATCTTAGCAATAACCACCATATCATCCAAGAGTCAGAGAATCTGTGTCTGCCAGGCTGGCTACTTCTCTCTGCCTGAGTTGCCACATCCACAAAACAGGAAGAATAACAGTACCTCTCACAGACTTTGCAATGATATGAACTCCCAGTTCAATAGATTATTAACCACAAACTATCCAAAACTATAATGTATAACAGAAAAACATATTTTAAATATCTAACTTGTAATTCATTTTACTGATTGTAAGAATCAAATAAAATAGTACCTATGCCTTGTACGTGAAGTATTAAATTGTGGTCAATTGACTGAATTAAACTGAATACCACTGTATATGTCCATCCAACAAAGAATTGAGAAATTCCAAAGAAAGCTCCCCTCTTCAGACTCTGCCATAAAATAGCATGACAATATTTTTTTTTAGCAATAAAGAGATTAGAAATATAAAGCCTATATTTTATTGCTCAGAAATTTTGGTTCGAGACAGTTTTTGCTCACCTTGGTTTGTAAATATTTTCAAAATTTCCTCTTATAAACCAATTGCCACCAAAAATAAATAAACAAACAAACAAATAGGAGAGGCATCGTCTTCTTGAAGTGCTTGTATTAAACAAATCGGCAGGCCCACCCTTCCTCCTGAAGCCAGCTTGACAAAGCTACCTCCCACAGAACTCAGCCCTGAGTGCCCTAAGTAGGTACAAATCTGACGCAAAGAGCCCTGTGGAGTTAGCCCTCACTTAAAAGCTGGAGGAGTAAAAGGAAGTGTGTTTCCTTAGGGATTCCGTTTATTCCTTAACTACACATTGTCAGCTGGAAACAAGATTTCTGTCTGAGGCATGGTGTCTGCTCAGAGCAGACCTCTTGTTACACAGTCAGCTGTGGATTCCAGCTGTCCCATTTTCTTTTCTTCATATACGTCTTGAGGTACTGCAGACATTAGATCAGTACTCCAAAATGACGTCGGTATCTGCGCAGTTACTGTTTGCGCAGATGTCGCTGTGATGACAGATGCAGCATTCTTGGTGAGAATCACCAGGGTTCTTGTGAATGAGGAACATTTACCAAATGATGAAGACAGGATTGAGCTGCACCGCGCTCAATCTTTGGAATCATACATGACTATAAAACAACGTGAATGGCCGGGTGTGGTAGCTCAGGTCTGTAATCCTAGTACTCTGGGAGGCCAAGGGGAGCAGATTGCCTGAGCTCAGGAGTTCGAGACCAGCCTGAGCCAGAGCGAGACCTCATCTCTGAAAATAGCCAGGGGTTGTGGCAGGCTCCAGTAGTCCCAACTACTCTGGAGGCTGTGGCAAGAGAATCACTTAAGCCCAAGAGATAGAGAGGTTGCTATGAGCTGTGATGGCACGGCACTCTACTCAGGGCAACTGAGTGAGACTCTGTCTCCAAAAAGAGAGAGAGAGAGACGACATGGCCCAGAATCCACTGTTGGTTCATCAGCCTCTGTGCCAACCAGAGGTAGCAATATTCGGCTCCCTCCCAGGGTATGGGCATCGCTAGGAAAATCCCAGAGCAGCCCCTGCAAGAACCAAGGTCTTTTGGCTGCAGCCTTCTCTGGAGCCCCTTCTTCTCTTCTGAAAAGTAATTAGCAACAGCTGGCATGGGTCACCAGGGCTCTGAGAAATTGCCAACCTAAGTACTTTGCTGGACAAAACGGGAGCTTGGTGTGTTAGTTGAGGATGGGTAGAGGTGGTGGTGATGGTCACAGAATCCCCAGGACTTTTAAAACTGATCTTCTCTATTCTGTTCTGAATGAGGTACCGCGGAATTTCTGCCTTGAACAAGTCCTTAGCCTCTTATCTTTGCTTTCTTAGAAGGTTTCCAGCCAAAGCTTTCAGAGCATGGAAGGTTGGGGGAAGGGGTGGGACCTGATTTTACTCTGATAAAATGGTGGAAAGAGGAGAGTGTGGAGAAAACTGGACATGCCCAGGACAGCTCCACCGTCATCTGCAGGCTTATGGCTTTGTGCTGCCACCTGGCTGATCCCGAGCTTCAGGCAGAAGATGGGGAATCTTTACACTGCACAGCGTCAGAACCAAGCTTCCTGATAGGATTCTGCCTTAGGCCACTGAAGTCAACCTCCTGACCCAGGAGTCACTGTCCCACATAAGGGGCAAACAGGAGCTGATTGATTCTAAAGGCCAGGTTGAAAGCCAGGGTGTTCCTTCATCATCAGAAATCTGCCTTAGGTGAGACTGCTTCTGTCTGCCTCTTAACCCACCATGTTTTCTTCTTTTTTAAATCTACAAATTTATCTTACTGAAATCTTTAGTAAAATGTTCCACACTCATGTTCAAGGTCCCGAGTAGGAGAATACCCACATCCCTGTAGAAATTATCTTTGTTTCCAGTAACGTCAAGGTGGAAGAGAGAAGGAAAAGGGTCAGGGTGAACAGCTTAGGCTGGAAACCCTATGCCCAGAGACGGCCTCACCAGTGTCCCTGTATCTTTGTCACCCTGGAAAGAAAATGTACAGCTCACATTCCTTGAGGCCACACTCGGTCTTGGAGAGGAATAAACAGTGGTCCCTGGAGCTAGAGGAGGAAGGAGCAATGGCTCTACCCCAGGCTGAGCACATGGACTCAGGAGAACTCTGTCCGGAAGGGAGAATGTGTGGGGTGTCAGCGTGATTTCAGCTACAGACCAGCCTGTGGGCACTTGTAAAGCATTCCACAAAGGACTATCAAAAAACCATTTAGGTGGTGGTGCCTATAGCTCAGTGGGTAGGGCACTAGCCACATACACCAAGGCTGGAGGTTTCAAAACAAACCCGGGCCAGCTAAAACAACAATGACAACTGCAACAACAACAACAAAATAGCTGGGCATTGTGATGGGCACCTCTGGGCACCCCAGCTACTTGGGCCTACTCTGGCCTCCCAGAGTGCTAGCATTATAGGTGTGAGCCACCATGCCCCACCTTGAGTTCTTCTATTAATGAAGGAAGAAAGAACAGATATAGAGTAGACCACCACCAACTTCTTCCATTGATAATTAGGAAAATTAAATAGGGAAGCAGAAAAGGTTTAAAGAGACCCTTTGCATTCCTGGATCTATCCACGGCATGTCAGCGGTGACCGTGGTTAGCAATGGTGACGACGTAAACACCCAACCTTAGAAATGATGGAAAAGCTCCAGGACTGCAACATTTCACCCATCTTTCTTTCAGCCATCTCTGAGTACAGCTCAAATTTTTGGAAGCTTTTTACACATTCCTCTTGTAAACTTTCGGGTGAACAGCAAAAGGATATGGAAAAAAAATTGAACGTTTAAAATCACTGGTTGCCTATAAATACAGCCACAATTCTCCTAAGCCATATGGTCTGCTAGGGCCATATCATGTCAGCGAGAAATTTCAGTCCTTCCCAGGCGGCTTGAAACTTGACCCTTACAGTACCTCTGGGTGAGGATCCAACTTCATGGTCCTAGCTTAAAAATTGTTCCTTTTCCTACTGGTATTAGGTCCTTAGAATAGTCAGATTCATAGAGATAAAATGTAGATTGGTCGTTACCAGGGGGCTGGGAGGAAAGGAGAAATAGGGAGCTGTAGTCCAGTAGGTACAGAGTTTTAGTTTTGCAGGATGAATAAGTTGTGGAGATGCGTTGCACAAGTATATGAATAAAGTATCACTACCTAATGGAATACTCAGAAATGGTTAAAATAAGGCCAGGCACAGCGGCTCGTGCCTGAAATCCTAGAGTTCTGGAAAGCCACAGCAGGTGGATTGCTTGAGCTCAGGAGCTTAAGACCAGCCTGAGCAAGAGCGAGACCCCCATCTCCACTAAAAATAGAAAAACTAGCTGGGCATGGTGGTGCACATCTGTAGATCCAGGGACTCAGGAGGCTGAGACAAGAGGATCACTTGAGCCTAGGAGGTTGGGGTTGAGCTATCATGCCATGGTACTCTACCTAGGGCAACAGAGCAAGACTCTGACTCAAAAAAAAGCTAAGATAGTAAATTTCATGTTAGGTATTTCTTGCCATAATTAAAAAAATTTCTTAAATTATGCTTTTTAGACTGGAAAGAAATTTTTTTTCAGGACATAATTTTTTTTTTACATATACATGTGTTTATTAGGTTTCTACTTTTTGCCTTCACAAAATTAAAAAGGCTTAAAATTTAACAACAATAACAATGTTTAAGATAAGGACTAGAGGCTCAGCGTCTATAGCTCAACCGGCTAAGGCGCCAGCCATGTACACCTAAGGTGGCGGGTTCGAATCCCCAGCCCGGACCTGCCAAACAACAATGACAGCTGCAACCAAAAAATAGCCGGGCGTTGTGGCGGGTGCCTGTGGTCCCAGCTACTTGGGAGGCAGAGGCAGAAGACTCGCTTGAGCCCAGGAGTTGGAGGTTACTGTGAGCTGTAATGCCAGGGCACTCTACCCAGGGGGACAGCTTGAGGCTCTGTCTCAAAAAAAAGAAAAGAAAAGAAAAGAAAAAAAAGAGCCTGGGGCTAGAACTCAGCA
>CAUYTI010088949.1:0-83495 GCA_963575145.1 Galago senegalensis
CAGTGGACATTTTTAATCCTTTTGCCACTGTGGAAGTTGGAATTTGATCAAGAGTTTCTGAGTGAGTTTACTTTTGTGGTGGAAGATTGCACTGTAGGTTTGAGAATATCCTGGAGAGCTGGTTTAGTTATGGCAAATTTCTTCAACACGTGAATGTCATTAAAGTATTTAATTTCTCCATCATAAATGGAACTCAGTTTCGCTGGATACAAGATTCTGGGTTGAAAGTTATTTTGTTTTAGGAGATGAAAAGTCGATGACCACCCTCTTCTAGCTTGAAAGGTTTTAGCAGAGAGATCTGCAGTCATTCTAATATTCTTCTCCTTTTAGGTAATGGTTTTCTTACGTCTGGCTGCTTTTGGAATTTTCTCCTTTTAGTGAAGTTAATTATGTTGTGGCTGGGGGATGTCTCATTCAGGTTGAGTTGTGCTGCAGTTCTGAAACTGTCTGCTATCTGCATTTCAGAATCTCTTGGCATGTCTGGAAAGTTCTCCTTCATAATCTCTTGAAGAAGAGCTTCTGTGCCTTGCAAAGCAACTTCATTGCCTTAAGGGATTCCTGTGAGGTGAATATCAGTTTTCTTCAAATTATTCCAGAGCTCTCTGAGAGAATGATCCATTTTTGCTCTTCATTTCTCTTCCTCTTGGAGTGTTTGGGAGCTTTTAAAAGCTTTGTCTTCAATGTCAGAAATCCTTTATTCTGCTCACTCCATTCTGTTACTGAGGGACTGTAGTGTATTTCTCAGATCTTTGAGGGCTGCAAATTCTTGTCTAAATGTGTCAAAATCTTTGGTGATTTTGTCTTTGAATTCATTGAATTCTTGAGACACCTTTTGAAATGTTCCTTGAATTTCTAATTACAACTTTACCTCCATTCTATTAATCTTATTTGCAATCCAAATTCTGAATTTAATTTCTGACATCTCAGCCATTTGTTTATGAATGAGATCTTCAGTTGTGTCTGCCATATTGCTTCTTGGGGGAGTTAATCTACTCTGGTTATGTATGTTACCTGAGTTTTTCCATTGATTCCACCCCATGATTATTTTACACCGTTTGGCTAGATAAGCAGATAAGGTAGAGTTGGGTTTGGGAGCTCCTGGTGTAGTGATTAACCAGCCCTTTGCCAATGAGCTGGGACTATCTGAACCTTTTCCCCCAGAGCTTTGCAAAGGACCAGTACAGTGCTATAGCCTGAGACACTGGGGACTTACTTGGTGTGGTGGGGCTAAGTGGCTCTGTCTTGTTTTCAGCTGGTCTCTGTCCTACCCGAGTGAATCAGTTACTCTGGGTTGATGTCTCAGGTGTGGAGAAATACCAGCAATTAAGTCACTCCCCCCCATGGGCAACAACTAGAAAAAAAAAATCAAACCCTCCCACAACCACACACCTAGGGTATCATTTTGGATAGTCCTTGGGTGATTGGTCAAGTCCAAGAGATCCAAATCAATTGTCCCAGTCAGCACCCGGTCTCAAGTGAGAGAGTTCAAAAGGTCTGTGGCAACCAGATCGTAGGAGTCTGCTGGTAGCTCGAGTATGACTTGTTCTGGTGCTCCTTGGAGTCAGAAGAATCCCCCCCCCAGCAAATGAATGAGTCTGGGAAGGTTGATGCCTCCTTCCCCACCTTGCACATCTGTCACACCCAGTCACTGGTAACCCCACAGGGTTGTGACCCAGTTCCCTCCAATGAGAAGATACTCCTATGGGGATCTATATCTCCCTGGTCATGCCTCTGCACTCTGCCACCATCTGGCAGGGCGGGCTGAGGCCTGACCACCTCAGGTGGTTAATGGAATCTGGGGTGGTTCACTCAGTTCCAGCCCTGCCCTTGATTGATGTTGCTGACACTTATATTTTCACAGAATTTGTGATTCTCTTCTGGCTATACTCCCCTGAGGACCAAGTGTTGTTTGCGTTCACAGAAACTGCAACTCAGCCTTGGTCTGTGCCGCTGCCCAGAGCTGGTGTGTCTGTCTCCACTGCAGTCTGTATTGGGGCAGGTGTGGTTAGAACTCACACTTGGCTCTGAGTTCCAGTCTCTTCCAGCCTGCCTTTGTCTCAGCTATGATCTCCTGAGGACCGGGTGCTTAGTGGTCCTTCTGGCTCAGCTCCACCCTGGGAGTATACCATCTCTGTGCACACACCTGCTATTCTCTGTCCCTGCTCCACCAAGCAGGTACTGCTTCAGGCATACCCTTTTTTCACAGGGCCTGCGTTACCATCTCAGATTTATTCCATAGGAGAAGATGCCTGGCTTTCTCTGGTTGCCCAGAGAGATAGGGAGTGTCTCTCCAAAATATTCACAAGGGTATGAGCCCTAATGTTCCTGCTGCTGCTGCTATTGGTCTGTGTCATGGGCATAGCCTCTCCCTCTACCATATAGTTTCTTCAGATCACTGTCTTCTCCTTACCTCTGTGCTGCAGAATCAGCACAGACCTTCAACAGCCCATGCCCTTTCCACACCTCTTGAGAAAATGCCCAAGAATCTGGACTCCATGGGGGACAGGCTTCCAGACCTTGGGGTGAGAATGGAGGGGAGTGCTGAGAGTTCAGAATTGTAGGTAGAGAATATATACAGTTTTATACAGTTTTGTGCCTGGCAGGAGAGTGCCATGGCACCCTAGTAGGAGAAGGAGGTCCAGTTTTTAGAGGGTCTCTCCTATGGGATGAAATGGGAGGATGTTTGAACTTTGCTCACTTGTTTGTGAGTCATTCTCATGGGGGAGAGGACTCCTGTCTTCTTGGTGATGGATTTTGTACCTATTATTTGTATCCTTGGGGTCACAGCTCACTTCAGCAGGGTTGATGTGCATTCTTGAAACTTCTCTCTTGGCTCAGCTCCAACCCATCAGCTTACTTGCTAAACTTATGTCCTTTAACTCTCCTTCTGGACGGGAGCCTCTGTGGAAAGCTGGCTACAGTTGGCCAGCTTACCTCCACCTCCTCTTTTAACATTTATTATAAGGCAAGTCAACTAGTAACAAATTCCCTTGATTTTTTTCAATGGAATTCTTTATTTCTTCTTCACTCTTGAAGGATAATTTAACAAAATATATTTATTTTTTTCTTTCAACACTTTAAATATTTCACTCATGCTCTTCCTGCTTACATGGTTATTGAGGAGAAGTAAAATGTAATTCAGTAACAAATAGAATAGATATTAATCCAAATATATCAAGAATTACTGGGTGGCACCTGTGGCTCAGCGTGTAGGGTGCCAGCCTCATATACTGAGGGTGGTGGGTTCAAACCTGGCCCTGGCCAAACTGCAACAACAACAACAACAAAATAGCTGGGCGTTGTGGCGGACACCTGTAGTCCCAGCTACTTGGGAGGCTGAGGCAAGAGAATCATCTAAACCCAAGAGCTGGAGGTTGCTGTGAGCTGTGATGCCATAGCACTCTACTGAGGGTGATAAAGTGAGACTCTGTCACAAAAAAAAAAATTATTTTAAACATAAATGGCCGGAAGGCACCAATTAAAAGACAGAGGTTCTCAGTATGAAACAAGACTCAATTACATTATCTACAGTAATCTCACTTTAAATATAAAAACATATTGAAAGTAAAGGGATGGAGAAAGATATACCATGCTAACACTAATCCAAAGAAAGCTGGACTAGCTCTATTAATTTACACAGAGCAGACTTCAGACCAGTGAAAATCATCAGGGACAAAGGAGGCATTACGTAATGATAAAGGGGTCGATAGTTAAGACATAAAAATCCCCTTTTCACATGTATGTGTCTAACAAAAGAGTGCCAAAATACATGAGGTTGAAACTGATAAAAGTGCAAAGAAAAAAAAGATGAATTTATTATTATAGTTAGAGACTTTCACACCCACACTATAATAAATTAGTGGGTGCAACAGAAAATGCATAGGAAATAGTTAAACTCAACTGCACTATAAATATACTGGATATAATTTATATTTGTAGACTGTTTTATCAAACAATGGAATATACATATTTTCAAGCTCACAGAGAATGTTCATTAAGGGAGACCACATTCTGGGGCATAAAATATAGTTTTACAAATTTAAAAGAATAAAAAGGAAGAATAGAAATCATGCAATGTGCACTCTCTTTAGTTTAATTCCACAGCAGAATTAAACTAAAAATCAATAAGAAAAACATAACAGGAAAATAAAAACCCCAAATACTTAGAAATTAAACAACATACATATAAATAAGACAAAAAAAGAAATTTCAAGAGAAATTTAAAAATATTTTAAACTAAAAGAAAATGAAAATATTACATCAAAATTTGTGGGATATGGTTGGGTGTGGTGGCTCATGCCTGTAATCCCAGTACTTTGGGAGGCTAAGGTGGGCAGATCATCTGAGCTCATATGTTTGAGACCAGCCTGAGCTGGAGCGAGACCCTATCTCTAAAAATAGCTAGGCATTGTGGTAGGCACTTGTAGTCTCAGATACTCAAGAGGCTGAAGAAAGGGAATTACTTGAGTCCAAGAGTTTGAGGTTGCTGTGAGCTATGATACCAGAGCACTCTGTGGGAGGGGTAGGGGGAAATTTGGGAGGATGACAAAGTGAAACTCTGTCTCAAAAAAAAAAAAAAATTTGTGGGATGCAATAAAAAAGTGTTTAGAGGCAAATTTATACTTTTATATATACATATGCATGTATATATGTATATGTGTATATATATATATATGAAAAGAAAAAAGATTTAAAATCCTTCATTTAAGCTTTCATCTTAGAAAACTAGAATGGGGAAGACTAAATTTAGCAGAAAAAAATAATAAAAATTGGAGCAGAAATTAGTGAAATTTAAAATAGGATCTTAGTAGATAATCAACAAAAGCAGAAGTGGATTTTTTTTGAAAGATCAATAAAATGAATACATTTCAAACCAGGCTAAGAAAAATAAAGACAAAAATACTAACATCAGGAATGAAAGAGGAGACATTACTATAGATCCCACAAACATTAAATGGATAAAAAGGAATATGATGAACAGCTTTATGTCTACAACTTTGATAACTTAGAAGAAAAAAACCAATTTCTTAAAAGACACAATCTTCCAAATCCCATGTAAGATGAAACAGACTTGTGGTGATTCATGCCTGTAATCCCAGCACTCTGGGAGGCCAAGGTGGGTAGATTGCCTGAGCTCACATGTTCAAGACCAGCCTGAGTTAGAGTGAAACCTGGTCTCTAAAAATAGCCAGTTGTGGTGAGCACCTGTAGTCCCAGCTCCTTGGAAGGCTGAGATAAGAGAATCACTTGAGCCCAAGAATTTGAGGATGCTATCGGCTATGATGCCATAGCACTGTACTGGGGGGTGACAAAGATCAGACAAAGACATTACAAGAAAAGACAGCTACAGAACAATCTCTTATCAACACAGATGTAAAAATCCTCAACAAGGGGTGGTGCCCATGGCTCAGTGGGTAGGGCGCCAGCCCCATATCTCGAGGGTGTATGTTCAAACCTGCCCCAGCCAAATAGCAACAAAAATATAGCCAGGCATTTCGGCAGGTGCCTGTAGTCCCAGCTACTCAGGAGGCTGAGGCAATAGTATCGCCTAAGCCCAGGAGTTGGAGATGGCTGTGAGCTGTGACGCCATGGCACTGTACTGAGGGTGATAAAGTAGACTGTGTCTCAAAAAAAAAAAAAAAAGAAAAAAAAAAAGAAAAGGAAATAAGATACACAGACTGGGAAAGAATAAATAAAACTGCATTTCTTTGCAGAAGACATGACCATCTATGTAGAAAATTAAAAAATATTCATGTGCACACACACACACACACACACACACACACAAATCCTGGAGCTAAAACACAAATGTAACAAGGTTGCAGGTTAATATACCAAAGTCAATTGCTTTCAAGAATAAGTAGAATTTGAAATTAAAACCACAATACTATTTTCCTTAACACTCAATAAATGAAATACTTAGTTATAAACTTAACAAAGGTGCCAGCTCGGCGCCTGTGGCTCAAGTGGCTAAGGTGCCAGCCACATACACCTAAGGTGGTAGGTTCAAATCCCCAGCCCGGGTCCGCCAAACAACAATGATGGCTGCAACCAAAAAATGGCCAGGCGTTGTGGCGGGCGCCTGTAGTCCCAGCTACTTGGGAGGCTGAAGCAGGAGACTCGCTTGAGCCCAGGAATTGGAGGTTGTTGTGAGCGTGATGCCATGGCACTCTACCCAGGGGGATAGCTTGAGGCTCTGTCTCAAAAAAAAAAAAAGTGCCTGTGGCTAAAGGAGAGTAGGGCACCAACCCCATATATCGGAGGTAGCGGGTTCAAACCCAACCTCAGCCAAAAACTGCAACAACAACAACAACAACAAAATGTGTAATATCTATACAAGGAAAACTACAGGGCAGTGCCTGTGGCTCAAAGAAGTAGGGCACCAGCTCCATATGCCAGAGGTGGCGGGTTCAAACCCAGCCCTGGCCAAAAACTGCAAAAAAAAAAAAAAAGAAAGAAAGAAAAGAAAAGAAAATTACAAAACTCTGATGAAACATAATCAAAGAAGAACTAAATAAATGGAGAGATATTCCATGTTCATGAGCAGGATGATTCAATATAGTCAAGATGTCAGTTCTTATCTACTTGATCTGGAGATTTACATAATTCTAATAAACATCTCAGGAAGTTATTTTTGGGATATGGAAAAAATTGATTATAAAGTTTATATGAAGAAGCAAAAGACCCAGAATAAACATATTGAAGGAAAAGAATAAAGTTGGAGGATTGATACTACCTGAGTTATTGTAAAGCTATAATAATCAAGATGATGTAGTTTGGTGAAAGAACGGACAAATAAATCAATGGAACAGAAAACAGATCCTAGAAATAGAGCCATGTAAATATAGGTATAGCAAAGTAATCTATAACAAGGGATCAAAATAAATACAATAGAACAAAGATGTCTTTTCAACAAATGGTCCTGGAAAAACTGGCTATCCACATATAAAAAAAAGAATAGAGATGCAGATCTTACACCATTCACAAAATCTAAGTCAAAATGGATCACGGATCTAAGTGTGATACAAAACTGTGAAACTAGAAGGTATCATGAAATAAGATCTAGGTGACCGTGAGTATGGCAATGACTTTTTTTGATACAACACCAAAGTCACAATCCATGGAAAAAGTTAATCAATAAGCTCGACTTCACTAAGATTAAAAACTTATGCTCTATGAAGGACAATGTCAAGAGAAGAAGAAAGCAAGCTTAGAGAAAATATTTGCAAAAGACATACCTGATAGAAAGAACTATTAAAACTCAGCAATAAGAAAACGAACAACCTGATTTAAAAAACGCACCAAAAAAGATACACAGATGACAAAGGAAGATATACAGATGACAAATAAGCATATAAAAAGATGCTCGACAGACATCGTATGTCATTAGGAAATTACACATTAAAATAACAATGAGCTACATGCCTATTAGATTGGTTAAAATCCATAGCACTGACAAAACCACTTGCTGGTGAGGATGTGGAGCAACATAAATTTTGTTCATTCGTTGCTGGTGAGAATGCAAAATGGTATAGCCAGTTTGCAAGATAGTTTTTGAATTTCAGAAAAAGTGAAATGTAGGCTTACCATAAGATCCAGTATTCACTCATATGAGTTGAAAACTTATGTTCACACAAAAACCTGTCCATGGATGTTTATAGAGGCTTTATTTATTTATTTATTTATTTATTTTTTGAGATGGAGCCTCAAGCTGTCCCCCTGGGTAGAGTGCCGTGGCATCACTCACAGCAATCTCCAACTCCTGGGCTCAAGCAAGTCTCCTGCCTCAGCCTCCCAAGTAGCTGGGACCACAGGCGCCCACCACAACACCCGGCTGTTTTTTTTGTTTTTTTTGTTTTTTTTGGTTACAGCCCTCATTGTTGCTTGGCGGCCCAGGCTGGATTCGAACCTGCCACCTTAGGTGTATGTGGCTGGCGCCTTAGCCACTTGAGCCACAGGTGCCGAGCCTATAGGCTTTATTTATAATTCCCAAACTGGAAGCAAAGAAGATGTTCCTCAGGTGAATAGATAAATAAACTGTGATACATGCAGGTAATGGATATTGTGAAAAAATTCCAATGAAAAAAAGTAAATGAGCTGAAAGGTCACAAAGTTATGTTTGAACCTTAATGCGTATTGCTTAGGGAGAAAGGTCAAGGTGAAAAGGCTACATACTGTATGAGTCCAATGACATTGCATCTGGAAAAGGTGAAATTATGGAGATAGTAAAAATACCAATGGTTGTCAGGTATTAGGGAGAAGGATGGATGGATGAATAGGCAGAGCATAGGGGATTTTTAGGGTGGTGAAACCATTCTACATAATACAATAATGGTGGATACATGTCATTATACATTGGTTCAAACTTAAAGAGTATGCAAGAGTCAGGCTGTAATGTTAACCATGAACTTTGAGTAATAATGATATACAGATTTATTGATTGTAACAATGTACCTTTCTGGTAAAGAATGTTGATAGTGGGTGCTATGTCCCCTCCAAAATTCATGTTGAAATTTAATTGCCATTGTAGCAGTATTAAGAGCTGGGACCAGTAAGAAGCAATTAGTCATGAAGGTTCTGCTCTCATCAATAAATTAATGGTATTTTTGCAGGAATGCATTTATTATCTCAGGAGTGAGTTCCTTATAAAAGGGTGACTTTGGCCTTCTTTTCTCCCTTGTATGCGTGCATTCTCTTGCCCTTCTGTCTTCTGCCATGGGATCGTGGCCCTTGCCAAATGCCAGTCCCTTGATCTCAGAATTCCCAGCCTCCAGAAGCATGAGATATAAATTTCTATCATTTATAGATTACTCAGTCTGTGGTATTCTGTTAGAGCAGAACAAAACAGACTAGAACAGGGAGTAGAGTCTATAGGGAAGTATGTGAGCATGTGTGGGGGCACAGAGTCTATGGGAACTCTGTCCTATCTACTCAATTTTGCTGTGTACCTAAAACGATCAAAAAATAAATCTTACTAAAATGATAAAGTGAATATGGGATTTTCATTCAGATATGTTAGCTCAACTGTCTAGTTCTTAGTCCTGCTCCCCAGATATGTATGTATGTGTGCATGTTTGCATGAGTAAAGAGAAGGCTGTTGACTAAAATATACAAGGTAGTTGTCAGTGAATGGTTCACGGAGCAGAGGATAAGGCCTTGGGTTATGTTTATATCAATTAGAAGGTTAACTGCACAGAAGAGAATATCTGAGTAACTATGGCCTAAACTAGGGATTTTCTAACTTTAATGATTGGATGAATTATCTGGGGATCTCATTACAGTATAGATATTAATGTAATATATCTGCATTAATAGATATACTACACGCATGGCTATAGCTCAGGCATGGTCTGAGATTCTGCATTTTTGATAAGCTATAAGATGCTACTACTGCTGGTGGTGGTAGTCTAATACTTTGAGAAGTAACAACATAAATAATAAAGACATTTTAAAATTTTATATAGTAAGAAGCCCAGAGCAGGGGTTGACACGGGTAGAAGGAAGTCTTTTCCTTATACATCTGTTATGAACAACCTTGTATTTGCCTTTTGGTGAAAATATAAATGCCTGTATTTATAGTATTTACCTAGGAGGGAAACTGCCATGTCACTGAGTAGTGGCTGCTGCTCAACATTCCCCCCAAGTGATCGTGTCACTTACGTACCCATCAGCATGCAGGAGAGTTCTGGTTACTACACATGTTTTTCCAACATTTGGTATTATTTGTTTTTTTCTTTTTAACCATTCTAGTTGGTGTGTAATATTTCATTGTGGGTTTAATCCACATTTTCCCTAATGATTAATGAAGCCTCTTTTCATTTGTTCATTGGCCAATTGACATCTTAGTTTTTGAACTGTTTGTTTAAGTCTTTGGTTCCTTTTCGGTTGAGTTACTTGTCTTTCAGGTTTTTAGGATTATCTAGAATATCCTACTAAAAATATACTTTCACACTACTTGTGAGGCTGAGGCAAGAGAATCGCCTAAGCCCAGGAGTTGGAGGTTGCTGTGAGCTGTGTGACACCATGCCACCCTACCAAGGGCGATAAAGTGAGACTTTGTCTCTGAAAAAAAAAAAACAACTATATATCTATCTATATATATATCTATATATACTTTCACTCTTAGATTTAAATCTTTGATCCACTTAGGTTTATCCTGATTGATATATGGGTCCAACTTAATTTTTCTCCAGATAACTACTTACTTGTCTCGACAACAATACTGCATGGTCTATTTTTCCCACATCAACGTGAGATGGCACCTTTGCCAGGTAATATACCCCCACGCATATTTTGGAGTATTTCTGGGCTTTCTATTCCATTCTATTTGTCTTTCATCCATGCACAAATGTGATTTCATGTACTTAGCATGTATAATGTGTTTAAATATCTTGTAGGATGAGTCCCATAGTTTTAGAGCTCTCTAGGCTATTCTTATTTCTTTTTCTATATGAACTTAGAATCAGTTTTCCTCATTCCAAAATTTTAAAACAAAAAGCGTTGAAATTGAGACAAATTTATAAATTAGAATGCAGAATTAATAGCTTCATTATGTCGAATTTTTCTTTTCTTTTTTTTTTCCTTTTTTTAAATTTTTTTTGAGGCTCGGCGCCTGTGGCTCAAGCGGCTAAGGCGCCAGCCACATACACCTAAGGTGGCGGGTTCGAATCCAGGCCAGACCCGCCAAACAACAATAATGGCTGCAACCAAAAAATAGCCGGGCGTTGTGGTGGGCGCCTGTGGTCCCAGCTACTTGGGAGGCTGAGACAGGAGACTCGCTTAAGCCCAGGAGTTGGAGGTTGCTGTGAGCAGTGAAGCCATGGCACTCTACCCAGGGGCTCAGCTTGAGGCTCTGTCTCAAATTTTTTTTTTTTTTTTGAGACGGAATCTTACTATGTTGCCCTCAGTAGAGTGCCGTGGAGTTACAACTCACAGCAACCTCAAACTCTTGGGCTCAAGCCATTCTCTTGCCTCAGACTCCTGAGTAGCTTGGACTACAGGTGCCCGCCACAACACCCAGCCATTTGTTGTTGTTGTTTTTGCAGTTGTCATTGTTGTTTAGCAGGCATGGGCTGAGCTTGAACCTGCCACCTTTGATGTATGTGGCTGGCGCCCTACTCACTGAGCTACGGGAGCCAAGCCTTTTTCTTTTGGGGCATGGTCTCACTCTGTTGCCGCTCTGTAGAGTGCTGTGGCCTCACCCTAGTCACAGCAACCTCAAACTCCTGGGTTCAGCGATCCTCTTGCCTCAGCCTTTCAAGTAGCTGGGACTACAGGTGTGTGCCACAATGCCTGCTAATATTTCTATTTTTATTAGAGATAGGGTCTTGCTCTTGCTCAGGCTGGCCTCTGACTCATGAGCTCAAGTGATCCTCCCAC
Source organism: Galago senegalensis (assembly GCA_963575145.1). Classification (NCBI taxonomy): domain Eukaryota; kingdom Metazoa; phylum Chordata; class Mammalia; order Primates; family Galagidae; genus Galago; species Galago senegalensis. The sequence continues at coordinate 11,380 of CAUYTI010088949.1, forward strand.
CTTGGGCTCCCAGAGTGCTAGGATTACAGTTGTGAGCCATTGTGTCTGGCTAATGTCACATGTTTCTATCCAACATGATTACATGTCTCTTACTGGTTTGAATTTTAGCTGGTCCTCTTCAGAGGTTACATAAACTCTTTTTTTTTTTGAGACAGAATTTCTTTATGTTGGCCTCAGTAGAGTACTGTGACATCACAGCTCACAGCAACCTTAAACTTAAGCAATTCTCTTACCTCAGCCTCCCAAACAGCTGGGACATCTGCTGCAATGTCGGGCTATTTTTTTGTTGTAGTTGTCACTGTTGTTTTGCAAGCCAGGCCTGGGCCGGGTTCAAACCTGCCAGCCTCGGTGTATGTGGCCTAACCACTGAGCTACAGGCGCCGAGCCATGCATAATACTCCTTTTGATATGCATGACCAAACTGCTGGGAAAGTGAGAGAAATGTCTGAGACGAAGACAGAAGAAAGTTAGAAATCAAAAAGGTTATTCAGCATTGACACCAAACTTTTCTTTCTTTCTTTTTTTGAGACTGAGTCTCATTTTGTTGCCCTCAATAGAATACCTTGGCTGCATCATAGCTCACAGCAACCTCAAACTTTTGGGCTTGAGCAGTCCTCTTGCCTCAGCCTCTCCAGTGGCTGGGACTACAGGTGCTCACCACAACGCCCAGACAGTTTTTCTATTTTTTAGTAGAGATGGGGTCTTGCTGTTGCTCAAGCTAATCTGGAGCTTCTTAGTAGAGATGGGGTCTTGCTGTTGCTCAAGCTAATCTGGAGCTTCTGAGCTTAAGCAATATACCCGCCTGAGCTCAGCAATAGGCTGCCAGAGTGCTAGGGTTATAGGCGTGAGCCACCGAGTCTGGCCCCTCAAACTTTTCTTTAAACTAGAAACAGCTTAGAACCCAGCAAGGTGTGAGATTAGAGTTGAGATACTTAACTATATCAGGGTAACACTTTGACCAAGAATCTAGACAATACTGATTCAATTCACAGAAGATGGGAGACATATTGCCTGTGTCAACTGTGTTTCTTGGAGGAGGGGAAAGGGGGAAAAAGTGACTGGAGAATTCCTAACAATCCACTCTCCCATGGGTTTGTCTTCTGTGGGTTGAAAAAAAAAATCCAAGCCAAATTATCCAGTTAAAACAGTTCCAAGCTGGTAGTTCCTTCAATTTCCAAAAGGAAAAACAATTTTTCACTAGCCAAACACATTTAAGCCTATGTATATTGGGTGAATAATGTCTCCTTAAAATTCTTGTCTATCCAGAACTATCAGAATGTGACCTTATTTGGTCATAGGGTCTTTTCAGATGTAATTAATTAAGGATCTCATGATGAAATCATCCTGGATTTAGTGGGGGCCCTCGTGACTGATATCCTTATCTTTACAAGAGAGCAGAGGACACAGGGAGGCACACATAAATGAAGGAAGGCCTTATGAAGATGGGTGCAGAGACTGGAGTTATGCTGCCACAAACCAAAGAATGCCAGGAGTCACCAGAAGCTGGAAGAGGCAAGGGTGGCTTTGGCTTTGACCCTAGAGCCTTCAGAGGAGGCATGACCCTGCTGGTGTTTTGATTTCAGACTTTTTGACTCCTGCACTGTGAGAGGACAAAAATCTGTTTGTGGTAATTTACCATGGCAGCCCTAGGAAAGTAATACATTAGGTTTTAAGGTTTTAAGGAATTTTTTTTCCCCCAGACACAGCCTCAAGCCGTTGCCCTGGATAGAGTGTTGCGGCATCACAGCTCACAGCAACCTCCAACTCCTGGGCTCAAACGATTCTCCTGCCTTAGCCTCCCAAGTAGCTGGGAACACAGGTGCCCGCCACAGCGCTATTTTTTGGTTGCAGCCATCATTGTTGTTTTGGTGGGCCCAGGCTGGATTAGAACCTGCCACCTTCGCCGTATGTGGCTGTGGCATTCGCCACTGTATCTCCAGTCAATTTGGATTATTTTTTTTTTTTTTTTTTTTTTTTTTTTTTTTGCAGTTTATGGCTGGGGCTGGGTTTGAACCCACCACCACCAGCATATGGACCGGCATCCTACTCCTTTGAGCCACAGGTGCTGCCCACCTTGATATATTTTTGAAAGAAAAAGTAACTGTGTCCAAATACTATGAAAGTTTATGAGTTGAGGAAACATTACCTCTATAGGCCGTAATCATTCAACAGTGCAAATATTTGGGTTAAAGAAAGAAGAAATTGATGACCTATAAAATCATAAATGCAATAGATTTCAAACATATGTTTATTTTTGTACTTATTTAAGAAAAAAGATGAAAATATTTACAAATAGAAAATTAAATATGAAAGTTCATATTTACTGGGTATAGGAAAGGAAATCATATGATACAAAAAGAAAAACGTATTTTTTTACTTAACTAGCACACTTCTATAATACTTTCATCCTTTTAATTTTGGCTGTTTTGACCAACTTCGATTGCCAGTAAATTTTATATATTATTTCTATTCTTCTGAATATTAAAACAAATCTTTGTTCTCTCAGAGTTAAATTTTTAAAAAAGTGTTGAGATATGGAACAGTTTCTTTCATCTTTATACCATACAATTGGTAATGTCATCTAATGCTAAGAATGCTGCAAAATTTGGGGAAAACTGTATCACTTTTTTATGTACAAGATATAAATTCTTAGGATACTTAAAACTTTCTTGTGCAGTAACTAGTCTTAAATATGTATTCAATCAATAATATGTGAGTGTATTAATCCATTTTAATCTCAATATCCTTTAGAGGGTCCTATTATGAGCTTTATAATATGAAAAAACAAATTGCCTTTCATTGAGTGTTTATTAAAAGTAAAACTATTGTTCCTCCTACACAAGGTATTATGAAAGGTTTTGGAATTAAAGGAAATCAAATATCTATTAGAATGAAGCAGCTCTCTCTGCTATAAAAACTGTGTTTTTCTTTATTGTTGATTTTATTTTTATTCACTTTTTGTGTGGTCCTGTTTGGGAGTATTTTAATTTTAAAAAAATCTTCTTTATTTCTTGTCATTTTATTATCCTATGTACTTAGTAATTGTAATTCTTCCTAATCGTCAAGATGTCTACCATAAGAATTTTAGTTCTCTTATGCTTTTTAATAAAAGAATTTGGGGATTTTGAAATGTTTTAAATTTCTGCAGTAGGGTCTACTAGGATATTCCCTTTTTAACGATATATAAGTTTTATTATAATCAAAAATTCCAGATGAGCATATAAAGTTTTTTAGGTGTTTCTATTTTCAATTGGGTTCCACTGAGAACTCTATTCTTCACGATCTTCTTCTCTATATGGTTCAAGGTTAGATGCAGTCACACTGACGTTGGACACAATTTGGAAAGCAGAAATGAAGGGTCAGCCATTATACTCTGCAGATATCATTGTTCATAGTTAGGGAAAGAAAGATCAAGAGAGCAGACAGGTTCCAGTTTGCCTTTACTCCTGCCTGCTCCAAACCCCATTTTCCTTATAACTGGGGCCTTGTTCACTACAGAACATCTTTGCATCGCTGCATTACCTCTAGCCCTGCACTTTTTAGCCATGAAGTCACATGAGTTAGCATATTGGGGAATGCTTTTAATGCTTAATAATGTTCTTAAATACTATCTTATATTTAGAATATTTCCTACTGTGTCCATAATTTTGACATTATTTTTAGTATCCAGTATTTATTGCATTTAGTGAGTTTTTTCGTTTTACCTTTTCTATTTTTGTTTTGCTTTATTTTAGAATTCCTGTGCCTCCCTTGAGAAGGAATCAAGCTCCTTAGTGATTCCTGCATTGAGGTAATGACATTTTTCTAGTCCACTCTTCACATTATGCCACCCTTTAAGAATTTAGATTCCTGATGGATCTCAGGTCTTGCTCCCCACTCTCTGAAAGCCTTGCCTTTTCACCTATCCCTGGTAAATATAATTTTCTAACACTGATCACCAATGCCAACCTCAGCTGTTACCCCTCTTGTTACAGCAGATTCAGTATCACATTTGAAATTATTTCTATGACTATTAGTTACTTGTAGTTTCTTACTGTTCTTTCTAGTGAGTCTGGGAGTGCATTAAAAATAATTTAAAAGAGTTATTTTTTATCAGCCACTATTTCTATGACATATTTCAGAACTATGAGCCAATGAGTCATGGTTTAAATATGCCAACATGTATGTTAGCTGGCTGGATACACAGGGCACTATGCTAGATACTGTATCAAGATGGCCACCAGGAAGTTAATTAATGCTTCCCCAGTTCTGTGTACAAAATAGATTTTTAATAAATGCATATTGGAAAATCTTGGTTGAAGATCCATGAAAACAGTAAATTAAATGCTGGAGGCCAGAGTTTAATACGTTTTGCCCAAGCCTAAATTATTTTTTTTCAAACCCAAGTTATTAATTGAATGCATACAAGGAAGAGTTGCCCTAGAAATTACACACTGGAAGGTGAAAATAGTGATGATCTAGGATTGAGGCCCCAAACCAGCCAATTGGATTTTTATGGCCTAAGTCATTTCTTCCAGGCAGTAGATAACTACTGCCAAGTTTCATGTCAAGCAAGATGGCTAAAAAAGCAATGATTCCTCACTGAGCTTTAGCATTACAAGAAAGGGACTCAGGCTCTTCAGTACAGAAAAGATCAGCTGCACAGTCTGCTCAGAATTCCCAGGACCTCAGAATCAAGTTTCCCCAGAATGGTTCTTCTTTTTTTGTGAAACAATGAAGATAACTTGGGAGCAAAAGACAAATCAAATTGGTTGAATTCAGCTCACACAGTACAAATGTTTGCTAGCTGACATTTGTTTGAACTGTTTTTCTTTGGGTAGCGATGGGAACATCTGCCTTCTTCTGAGACAGTAAAGTGGGTTTCAAACGTATTTAAATGCCTCCAATTTTTAGTTAATAACATTGCTTATCACTTGTGTCTTAAAAATATAATGAACTTTGGTCAAAATTAAATCCAATTTATGTAAGAATTAGTCACTATTTTCCTTTCTGAACTGTAGCATACATTGGAATCAATCAGAAAATTTGTCAAATATACAGAATGAAAGTAGTTCCACCTCCAGAGATGATTCTAATAGTTACAGGAGGTATAGGATGTGACTTGAGTCACATTTTTAATTAGCACCTAGTAGGACATTCTAAGATAGAAAAAATAGTTATATCACCGAGCCCAATTTGAAAAGCACTCAAGACAAAGTGGTGAATAACTTGTATTTGCAATTTTTAACATTTCTAATTATATTTGGCTAGGAAAACCACGATGAGAAATGTTGATTGATATATAGAAGGATAAATTTCAGTGTATTATTGTATAAATATATGAAATAAGTGTATTTTATTCATTATTTTTGGTCAAAGCAATTTGAAATTCCTTCTCTTTTGCTGTCATTCCTGTTTATCTGAGACATTTGACATAGTTATGCCATCTGCTCTTACTGATGAGGGAGGTAACGCCAGTTTCTGTAGGAAACAACAGAGAGAGAGAGAAAACCTGCAAAGGCTGCTAGAGCTGCATATTCTTAGTTTATTTACAAATGACTTCTACTACACATATACCCACTTACTATCAGCATGCGATTATTAATTTACATCAATTACTCAAATTTTATAGTAGTTTGAGATAAGCACAAAGCCAAAAGACATGACTAAGGCAAAAACTGATTATTAGAACCATTATCTTTTCTCTTTGTGAGCCTTATTAAATCTCTTTAATCCACGCAATACCAGAATACCTGGGCACTACTCTGGGCTGAGTTATAAAGAAGTCCTTCATGGTAGTTGTTCCCAAAGGAACAAGGGAGAGAGTCATTCTAGATAGTGGAAAGAATATGCACAAAAGAATACAAAGGGGAAATCTTGGTATTACTGTTATGGATTTGGTATGCTGGAAGGTATATTTCGAAGAGTGAAGATGGGGGAATCACTAAATGGTAAACGGTAAAATGGTAAACAGTAAAACTATGTATCATTTTGCTGTTAAAAAAAATCCCATTTTTGTGGTAATACAAAGAATGGATTGAAAGGAGTGTGGTGGAAATGAGGCATGAAGCAGAGATTTACCTTCCAAGTGACAAACGGTAAGAGTCTAAACAAAAGCAGACCCATGAATATTGAAGAGGAGGAACAAAACTGCAAAGATTTTTTTTTTTCCTTTAGACCTCCAGGCTAGAGGGCCATGGCATTAGTTTATCGTACAGCAACCTCAAATTCCTGCACTCAAGCAATCCTCCTGCCTCAGCCTCCTGAGTGGCTGGAACTACAGGTGCCTGCTAAAATACCATGCTAATTTTTCTGTTTTTAGTAGAAATGGGGCCTTGCTCTTACTTAGGCTGGTCTTGAATTCCTGCACTCAGGCAATCTGTCCTCCTTAGCCTCCCAGAGTGCTAAGATTACAGGTGCAGGTGGGTGCTATTGTGCCCAGTCAAAACTGCAAAGATCTTTAAAGAGATAAAATCAACAGGATCTTCTGATTGAATGAATATAAATAATGAGGCAAATGAAGGAATCCAGAATCATTTCTGGAGACTGAATGAACAGTAAGGATCTAAAATAAAAGACAATGGCAGATTTGGTGTGCACCAATGGGAGAAAAACAGAGTAAGATCAGTTCTAGACATACTGTGTTTGAGCCCTTTCCATAACAGGCAGGTCCAGCAAGCTGTTAAATGTCAAGGATAAGAATTTAGGAAATGAGATCACTGCCATCAACATAATATTGCTCTTTGAAATGGCGTTCTGATTTACAAAGAATGAACTCAGTTCACGAGTAGGGAGGAGAGGTAAGGTTCAAAACAGAGAGGATCAGTCTCAGCCCATAAACGAGGTTAATGCAAGTTCACAGTGGTTGCATTCTCTCCCACCTGAATATCCACATTTAGAGGTCCAAGAGAATTTCTATAAGGGCAAGATTCAGCAAATGAAAATGCAGTCATATGAAACCACTAAACTTGTTAAACCGTGACCAACAAATCAATTGTCCACTGAACAGAACAAAACAATAATAACAAAAGGAAGTTAAAGGACCTATAGGTAGTTCCCCCCTTCAAGGGCTGATAGAGGTTATGTAGTTTAAGACTATACAGAGGAAAGATTAAACTAAATTCAGCAAGTAGTGTCTGAAATGAGAGATAATGAGCAATTCTGAATCTCCTTCACCCTGAACACACACAAAATCTATTCTGTGGAGAGACAGATACTTTTAAAATCAAAAGCTTTGACACAAAATAGGCTGTAATGTACTTCTGCATTAGGTGGGTGGGAATTATGACTCCTGGGCTTGAAAATGATTATATTCTCTCCTTCCCAAAATGTTTTTATTTTAAATAACTACATTGACTTTTCCTTCTCCCCAGAAATATATTCTTTTCTAGCTCTATGTGAAAAAATCAACAATAAAATGCTTTTACCGTTTTATTCATGTGAGAATCATATTTGAACCAACATTCCTTAAAATAACAGGTCTAACAGCTATTATTTTTACAAAAGTGGTTGGATCAAGTAAAATTTTATTTGGGAGGATAGGACTTTCATTTCAAAGAAAGTGCAAATTAATATTTCTTTTAAAAGGCTACTGAAAGCAAACTATACACTATAATATTTGGTTCACAGTTTATCCCATCCAAATCTGTTCATTTATTTCCAAAGAAATGTTCAATGATATAGCATTTGTTAATGCATAAGAATGTGTAGTCTAATATAAGCATGAGAAGAATGATAGTTATTGAAAAGTCATAGAACCTTGACTTTGTCATTTTGTTTTTACAAATTCTATGAGCTGTGATTTAGCTGAAATGTTTCAGATGCAGTTAAGATTTTAAAAGCAATTAAATAAGCATTCCTTTTTCTTTCCAGTTATTTTTTTTTTTTCAAGTAAAGAAAGACAATGTTTGTTTAAAGCTTAGCAGTCAGTAATGACTTCTGTCTTTGGATTAAAGGCACTTCATTAAAAAAAATGATTTTCTTCATAGTTATGGTAAGGAAAAGTTATCTCTTTTTTTCAGCAAAGGGTACAAAAATGAGTGAACTACAAACATTGAAGATGTGCAGTTTGCCCCCCCAAAAAAAAATACGCTGACATAAGTTTAACTGTAATCGTTCAAATAATGCTAATAGAACACATCGTTACCATAACTATTATAACTGCAAAGAGTCACATAGCTCACATAATGACACTGGACAAATGGCGTTCTAGTTATTTCAGAATTGCATCTGAAATTAAACTACAGAATTTAAAGATAGACAAAAGGAGATATTAAAATAAATCTTTTTATGCAAATGATTTGAATTATTGTTGTATCCTAAAAACAAAACAAATAAAACAAATCCCCCAAATATTAAAAACATTAACATTCCAGATCCTCCATGTCATCTTCTGACACATAGTTGTATTTAACAACAGACTATTGAACTGATTTTTAGATGTGCAATTAATTGAAGTTGGGCCTACTAATTTTGCCTTTTTGAAAGCAGAAGATGAATTCAAAGGACACAAAGTAAAGAGAATTCCAGGAGAAACCAAAGACAAGGTAGGGAAAATTCAAAATTAGCCCTTGTCGTGGTTTATCCACTCCCTGACTTGCTAAGTAACTGAGAGCCACGGTAGGCTCAGGGTTGGTTATTTTTGTTTGTTTCATCTTTTGTTTTGTTTTGTTTGTATTAAGAGAGCACCACAAATATTCATTTCACCAACATGGCAGTAATTTACTTGTTAATGTGGATTATAATGAACATAGTCACCTCTCAGTTCTACATGGTTTTAAATTGGTAGAATATTGCTTTGGGAATAACACAGAGCCTAAAGTTCCAGCTTTCTATAACTTAAATAGTTGAGAGTTCTATTTCAATCAGAATAATGATCATTACCTACTCTAAAAACAAATCTTAGCAGCTTAGTATAAGTTTATTTTTCACATCACCATCCAATGTTTGTTAGTGGCACTTCACCAAGCACAGCTTTGCCATGCTGGGACCTTTGATTCTAATCAGAAGAATGGGACAAAGAGGGTAGCACATGGGTTTCAACGGCCCAGAAATGGCATGCATGTCTGCATCACCTCCATTAGCCAGAGCACAATGATATGGCCCCGGTCTCCCTGGAAGGAGGGGCTGGTAAATAGTCTTTCTGTGTTTCCAGAAGAAACTGGCTTTCTGAACATATGCATTGTTTCTGCCATTTATTAATTAAAGCTAAGTATAAATCCATTTCACAACCCTAGATCATTTGAATGCTTTAAAGATGTCTGAGGAATTTATGAACTTGAATGTTGATATTTAGCAGTTCTATATGGAGCCTCTAAATTCTCATTGCATGGCCACCACCATCCTAAACCATGCTAGGCACAGCAAGGCAGGAATTAGTGCTATAAAACCTGAGAATTTATCATGGAGTAGAAGTGGTAGTGAAGGCAAATAAGCAAAGAGGTTACATTAATACAGTTGATATGAACTCTAATACTGTGAGTATATTCTTTCTTTGGTAAGACATTTAAATTCATTGTTAACTGGTTGATTAAAACACAGTCTCTTTGCAGAAAAAAACTGGAAAACTGACAACTTAACATTCTGAATACCTAAAAAACATGAGCATAGTCCATCACTTTTAATACTTTACCTTTTTGTTGTTGTTCTTATTTTTATTTTTGTCACCCAAATGACTATTGTTTCACAACTGTCTTACATGATGAAATATGCACTGCTCTAATACTTTTATTGAATTTATTCATATATTCTGATCCTTAATATTCTTTTCAAGCTCCTAGCCATATTTCTGTATGCCATTGTGTGAAACTGGTTCTTCAAAATCCCTTAAACATTATAGGATGGGTCACATATAAACTTGGTAAAATGGAATGCCAAAAACCTTTTGCTACTTCCAAGAAAATGCCAAAGAGCAGGCTGTTTGATGATCATAAGATTTATATCAAAGACTCAAAGGACTGGATTCACAAATGAAATCTCTTTCATGTGAACTTGGATATTCCCTTTGGCAGAAGACAAAAGACACATGAGAATAAACTAAGAGACACCATTATACATTCTCCATATGAATCTTCCTATGGCAAAGTAGGAGAAGGGAAGTAGAAATTTCAACACATTGACCAAAATTTTTCAAACCTATAACCTGATCTTTAAACCTGAGTTAAAATACTTAATGCTTTGGGAAGTAATGTAACATCAGAATTGCAAAACATAGAATTTTATTTTATGGTTCATCAAGTGAAAGTCCTTGAGGTCGTCACTCCAGTCCTCACAACAAGAAAAAAAGACAAACAAACTGAAAATTAACAACTTTCCTTATGGAAGTAAGCTGACAGAGGAAACCACTGTTCGGCTAGTTGGAGAGACAGCCAGGCATATACAAAGAATAACAGGTTACTGGAGCAGAAGTCCAGCAGCAGAAACCACTGTGAGAGTCAGAGCCAGAGGAGGCAAACTTAAATTGTAATTGATGAAGTGCTGCAGACTCACCGTGGACGTGGACAAGCTTGAGAGTTAAGAACTCCAGGGAGTCCCAGTTTGGGGATTGTACTTTGTTTTACCTTGAGGAGCTCTATAAGGTTCTCACAGCAAAGATCAGAATAAAAAAAATTATATGGTGACTTTGGCAGGAAGAGAAGAGTAGCCATTCTGAATACTCCTAGAACACTTTATTCTTCTTAAAAAGGCCTGCCTTCCAGAGAAACTATTTTCTCAGAGCCCAGTAGGCTGGGGGATGGAAATCCCCTCTAGTTTTCCATATAGGGGAAGGGAAACACCTAAGTGTCCCAACCGTCTCTAGCCTTTCTGTCTCACCTGTGGAGAAGGGGTGACTCAAGATGTGAAAATCAGAGTCTAGATGTACTGGCTCACTAAAAGAATGATTTCTCACCATTACATTATAGATTACTTCCCTCTTCACCTTATCCCTCACATTATCACCACATCAGTAGGGCTTCTGTATGATAAGAAGAATATACCTGAAGGAACCGCATTCTCAGACCTTACTTGAAAATAAGACTCTATGGTAACTCAAAGACAGAAAGTAGGACAAGAAAAAGATAGAAAATTTTAGCTTCAGACACCTACAGCTAGAGCAAACAGTAAATATTATCTAACTCCTAACTACATAGTTATGTGAAACCTTACACTAGAGACCTATTCCTCTTAGTTTCTTTTATATAGTATAATATATCTATACAGCTTTTAACGAAAAATCACAAGGCATAATAAAAGACAAACTATGCACTTTGAAAGAGCAAGCAAGAAAATCAGATTGAAGTATGTCAGAAATGTTGATTAGCAGACCCAGAGATGATAATAGCTATGATTTATGTGGACACCAATGGAAAAAGTAGACAACATGCAAGAATAGATTGGGTGATGTAAGCAGGGAGATGAAAAATCTAAAAAGAACCTAAAGAAAGTGCCAGAGAGTGAAACACTTATCAACAGAAAAGAATGGAGTTGATGAGCTCATCACTCATCAGTAGAATGGACAAGACTGAGGAAAGAATCAGTGAGCTTGTAAAATTGTTGATAAAAAATATAATAATAATAACTAGAATATTCAAGAACTGGGGGCAATTATAGAACTTGCAACACATGCATCGTGGAGATGACAAAAAGAAAGGAAAGACAAGCAGAAGAAATATTTGAAGCAATGACTAAGAATTTGCCCAAATTAATGTCTGGAACCAAATCATAAATTTAATAACTCACAGAATATCAAGCAACATGCATACCAATATACTGACACCCAGGAATATCATATTCAAACCAAACAAAGTTAAAGAGAAAGAGAAAGTTAAAGTTAAAAACAAAGACAAAATTATAAAAACACAAAACAAACAAAAACAAAGGATCTGGGGAAAGGGGAGGGGATCTCACTACCTATAGAGAAGGAATGATTGCATTAATGTACAAAGCTATGATTTAATTTTAAAAAAAAAGAAAGAAAAGGACGCAGATGCTGACTCCTGCTGAAACATGGATGGACTTTGAGGATGTTATGCTGACTGAAATAAACCAGTCCCCAAAGGACAAGTACTATATGATTCCACATGTATGAGATTCCCCAGAGCAGTCAAACTCACAGAAACAGAAGGTAGAATGGTGGGTGCTGGGGGCTGGGGCGAGGCGTAGGGAATAAATGTTTAAGGGGCACAGTGTTTCAGTTGGAGAAGATGAAAGCGTTCTGGAGATGGATGGTTGTGACAGTTATAGGACGATGTGAATGAGCTTAATACCACAGAGATGTATACCTAGAAATAGTTGAAATGGTCATTCCGTGTTCTGTATATTTTGTCACATACACAAAAAAAAAAAAATCAAAGAAAAAGAATTATATCAAACCTCTCTTCAGAAACTAGGAAAGCAAGAAGAGAGTAGAATGAAATGTTTCAAGTCCTGAAAACAAAACAAAACATTAGCCTAGAATTTACTATCTAAAATAATTATCCTTCAAAAGAGAAGGAGAAATGAAGACTCTCAGACAAACAAAACTTTGGTAACACCACCAGTAGAGCTACCCTGAAAGAAATATTTTTTAAAAAGTGTGTCTTAAGAGATGAGAATTATACAGGGTAGAAATCAGAAAGGAAGAACATTCGAGAAAAAATAAGTAAAAATAAATAATTTTTCTTTTTATTTATTTAACTAATAGTTTTTCCAAAGTAATACATAGGTCATTATGAAAGTTTTGAGGCAGACTGTATTATGGTCCTTTATTTCACTTCCAAAAACCACTGTTGATGGTGTCTTTTCTGATCAACCCATGCAAATTTCAATCTGCTTGGGTTATCATGTTGCTGGGAGTGATTCATTTGTCCACATGAATTTTATGTTTCTTGATTTTTGTGTATCACAAAACTTTTGTAATGACCCACATATAGCAATGATGTATTTCATGAATAGTTTATGGATAAGTGAAAGGAATGGCATTAATGTTTTAAAGAATAAGAGGAAGGGATAGGTAATGCTCTAGGTAGCTGCATTACCTGTGGAGTAGTATATTGTTATTTTTAAATGTGCTTGGATTAATCATAAATACATATTGTAAACTGTAGGACAATGATTAAAATAGTTTTAAAAAAAGAAACAAGAAAAAGAAAAGAAAATTATATAAAAATAAAATCATATAAAATGCCCAACTATAATTAAATTAGAGAAGTCAGAAAAGGAAGACAAAAAAAGAAACAAAAAACCAAGCCAAGAAATAAAAGAGAGTGACAATTATGGTAGATATTAATCAAACTAACAATAATGACTTTAAATGCCCATGGTGAATAAAACAATTAAAAGACCGACTTTAAGAGTGAGTAAAAATGAGACCCAGCTATATGTTTTCTAAAAGAACTCTACCTTAAATATAAAGAAAATGATGGATTAAAAGCAAATAAAAGGCAGTGGCACCTGTGGCTCAAAGGAGTAGGGTGTCAACCCCGTATACTGGAGGTGGTGGGTTCAAACCCACAAACCCAGTCCAGACCAAACACTGAAAAAAAAAAAAAGTAAACAACAAAAAGAGTAAATAAATGGAGAAAAATATACCATATTAACATTAATCAAAAAATGTCTACAGTAGATAGATTAATTTGATATAAAGCAGACTTTAAAGCAGAGAAAATTATTGGTGATAAAGATGGACAATACTTAATAATAAAAAGAGAATTCTCCAAGAAGACATAATAATCCTTAATATGTGTGCACATATCATAAAGCATCAAAATAATGAGGTAAACCTGATAGACTTACAGGGGGAAATAGTGCCATTATTATAATTGCAGTCTTTAACATCCCTCTCTCCATAATTGTTATGACAACTTGTGTTGTATCTAAAAAACGTAATTTGTGTTACTTTTATTGTCATATTAAAAGTTATTCGCCAAAAAGATACCATATTTTCTTAACTTTTTCTGTGAAGTTTATAGCTTTACATTTTACATTTAGGTTTATGGTCAATTTTGTATTAATTTTTTATAAAGCAAAAATACATGTGATATGTTTTAGTTTTATAGACAGACATACCAAATTTCCAGAATCATTTATTGAAAATAGTGTATTTTCTCTTTTTAATGGCATGTGTATCTTTGTTGAAAATCAGTTGACTATATATGTGTGAGATTATTTCTGGATTCTCCATTCTGTCACATTGAACTATGTAGACTTTATTTCTTAATGTTGTACTCTGATTTACAACAGTTATGGAGTAAATCTCAAAATTGGGTAGCATGAATCCTCAAACTTTCTTCTTTTTCAAATTTTTTTCAGCTGTTCTAGTTAATTTGCTTTTTTATATGCATTTTAGAATCAACTTATAATTTTGATAATGTTTGTATGATTTACATAAGTCAGATTTGGAGATATGATATCCTTACAATATTATCTTCTAATCTATGGCCATGGAATCTCTCTGCCTATATAGGGCTAATTTGCTTTTCTCACAAGAGATTTAGTAGCTTTTGGTATACAAATCTTCCATGTGTTTTGCAATGTTTGTGATAAGAACTTAATTTGATGTACCATAAATAGTGCGTTTTAATTTTAATTTATAATTGCTCATTGCCAGTACCTAAAACTGTAATTGATCTTTACATGTTGACCTTGAATCTTGTGACCTTGTTGGAATTATCTACATAAATGATAATATTTTCTTCTATGGAGTCAATTATATTTTTATCCCTCTAATCTCTATGCTATTGCTTATTTTTCTTGCCATATTGTAATGGTTAGGACAACCAGGATGTAAACACTGGCCCCAAGGGCCATTCAGACTTTATAGTTAGACTAGCTAAAGGGGAGCCATTTTGCTTCCAGTAAGCTATGGTCTTGTGCTATCTTAAAAGTTTAGAATTAACTGCTGGTTTCATATGCAGCTGCCAGGCACAAGACTAGAAAGTGACTTTGAGGAAAAACATATCAAGAGATCAGAATAGGCCCACAGTAGACTGCTGATGACAAGATGCACAAGATAAACTACTGTGTACTGATAACCATCATGGAAGTCATAATGTCTTTCGAAAAGCTTACTTTCTGCCACTGATCTCTGATCTCTTCTACCTCTTCCCTTTATGAGTGGCTCAGTAAGCAAAGAAAGATAATATAGTCTCTGAGACAGAAGCCTGCTATCTTTTCAGGCTGCCAGCAATTGAGTTAAACTACCTTTCCTCCACCAATACTTGCTTCTTGTGTTTTGTTCTTGGGTGATGGACAGCTGAACAGCAAGAAGTACAATGATTTGGAGCGTTTAGAGCTGACATCCATTCCTTATTCCTGATTTTGAAAAAAAGCATTCAGTCCTTCAATAATAAGTTTGATGTTAGCCATAGTTTTTTGTTTTTTTGTTTTTTTGTAGAAGCCCCTTTTTTTGAAGTTCCTCTCTATGCCTAGTTTGTGGAGGCATAACAATAATGGTAAATTTTGAAAAACACTTTTTTCTGTATCTATTATTAATAATTACCTTTCTTTCTGATTTTATTAATACAGTAAATTACATTGATTAATTTTAAAATGTTGAATGAATTTTACATTCCTGGGACAAACCTTACTTGATCACAATATTTTATCTTTTTAATAGGGTAATAGTTACTGAGTTATGTAGCTGTATAGAGTATCTATGATAATTTGGGTAGGAGTTAGGGTTTTTTTGATGTTGGTTGTACCTATGAGTCCCAAAGTCTGTAAATTCCACCAGTGGGCTTGTTTTACCCTCTACTCTTGGCTTTGGGGCTACCCTTTGTATTATTTTTCGGTGAGAATGTGTCTTGTGGTTTTTTCATAATCCTGTCATTAAGACTGGGGGTTTCCATGGAAGGTGGTGTTTCCTAATGTAAATAAGTCTCAGTCTTTACCTCAGGGCTATTGGCCTTTAGTAGTGCTTCTGTTCCTTCTTCAGAGATAAAGCATTTTTCCCTCCTATCTCCTACTTTATAGTCTGGCTATTGCATTTCCAGCCATTTTTTTGAAAGCCTTTTCCTTGTTGACTATTGATTTTACTTATTTAATCTTTGTCTTTTTTTACTAGGCAAGACTGGAAAGTGGAAATGTCTGGAGAAGAATAGAATTCCCTTCTTCCATGTGGGATAAAGTTTCTGAATTATGCTCTGGTGAAGTACTTTCCCCTAAACATATGACCTTTGTAATGGAGGAGGGTTTCAGGGTAGCTATGCTTCCCCTCCCTCTGCCAGGTCCATATGTAGATCTTTCTGGGACACACCCTTTGAGAATCTGTCACCCCTACCAGAGGAAAAGCCTTCAAACTGCCTGACTTCCTTTAGATTGTGGCTATCAGGGGCTTCTCTCATTCTAGTCCTCCCTTGGTCTCCTGTACTTTGTTGAAATTATGGTCAAGGCTCCTAATGGCTTCAAATACTATTTAAACTGGTAGAAATCCAGTGGTTTCTACTCCAGGTCAGCAAATTTCAGACCTATGTTTCTATAGATGCACCTGATTCTCCAGATCGCAGAGAGGCAGTTAGCCTGGTGTTCTGAGTTCTCTTATTTGTACCAAGAAATTATTGGTTCATGATTTGTGCATCCCCTTCTTGCTATCATGATGAGAGTAATCACTTCCAGCTTTTTATATGTTAAAGCTGAAAGTGGAAGCCCACAGAACTTTTGATGAGAGACCTTTTCATTGCTAGGTAGATTTAATGTAGCAATCTAGATACTCTCCATTACACTATCAATTTTTTTTTTTTTACTATTGACCACTGTTCTTACATTTAGGGAGAAAATGTTTAGTGCCTGCTCTGTATTAAAATCCTTAAATATTTGAAGATTATTTATGATCCTTAAATCATTTTTTTCAGGCTATATTTAAATGTTTCTATCAAAATCAGCTTGTCTAAAATGGTCATCTCATCACCATTTCCAAATGTGATTAGTAATTTTTTAAAAGTTATCTAAATTAAAATTATTTTCTTTATTTTAAAGTATCAGTAATCAGTACATGCAACAAGTGATAAGTTTTCAAAGTCTGGTTTTCTTCCATAGCTCAGTCTTTAATTCCAGCACTTAGTGAAGTTTGAGACTGTATGTGGAAAATGAAAATAAGAAAGTGTAGGTGAAAAAAAAAAAGAAAGTGTAGGTGTTGCCAGGAACTAAATTTCAAAGTGATAACAAGTCACAAAAATTTAAAAAATGAACAAATAGCTAGTTTTTTACCAAAGAATCTGAAAACTGTAAGGTAAAAGGTACAAATTACTTTTATTAAAAACAGTGAAAACTTTCATCCTAACCAGCTTTGCCTGAAATTAGGAACATTTGAATTAAATTAGTAAATTGTGAAGTATAGTAGGAAAGGATCTTTTAACTGGCTTATGACTATGTACTAATAGAAAGTAAAATGATGATTCAATGACAAATATTTTTTTTCTTCTCAACTATTAAAAATTGAGGCAAACAGAACATAACTAATAATTTTTTTAATAGAAAAATAATGTTATGGTTAGTTGGATACATTTCCCCATTAAGAGGTTTAAAAGAACTCTTTATTTCAAAGGAAGAAACAAATTCAGCCAGCAAAATTATATTAATATTTAACTTAATAACAGAACTTCTACCATCGTCTAGGAATGAGGAAATATTTTTATCTAAGAGAAAGACATGTACAAAGAGATTTTTATATTTTCCAATATTATGAGTCTTTAAATATGTTCTACCAATCATCCTGAACACTATAAATTCATTGCCTTAAATCTATTTCAAATATTTACTCACAAGTTATTTTAGTAATAATTAATCTGCAATTTAAAACAGTTTAATACATTCTCATTCGTTAGCAAGTGGATTGTCAACTTTATCAAAGTTATTGTTGTGTAAGAAGAGTGATTAAACAGAATATGCTTTTGTGAGGACAATAAAGAAAAAGCCCCCACCCCAAAAGAGACAACAATGTAATGTGGTTATGACTAAAGTCATAAAAGTGATTTTATGAGATTATAGGAAAATACTTTACATAATGATAATATCAATTAAAAAACATTCACTGAAAAATTGAGCTTATAGAAATATGGAGGTAATGCCATTCTGAATCTTACCTGATTCTTCTGGAAATTATTCAAAGTAATATAAGAATGAAAATGAAAACCAAAATTTTCAAAGAAACTGTGAAACAGTAAACTTTCCAACTCTAAATGATGTGTAAAGACTACCTGAGCCACACAAATGGTAAATTTATGAATTTTCATGACCTCTATCATAGTGCTAAGGACTTAGAGAGCAATCAACTATCTCAAAACATAAGGAGGGACATGAGTCCACAGGGAGTAATATGACATGTTTACAGGCTTATTCAGTCAAGAAACAACCAACTGGTAAAAAAAGTTCAGCTGGGTGATTGGTGAATTGGTGGATATTGAGCATATACTCAATATGCTCAGTAAAGGATAATAGGATAATAAGGATATCCTGGATAATGAAGGATAATAAAACCCCTGGAAAAGCAAATATAGGTGTAGTTCACATACCTTTATAGGCTTTTTCTCCACCAACCCCAGTTGATGTTCAGTGGGAATTTGGAAAGTACTAAGAAAGTCTCTTACGGTGTAGAACTGAAGTAAGTGAACAGAAATAATGCAAAGTATTTTCTCTGATTATAATGAAATGAAATTTTTGGAAAAAAGTATGGAGAATTCTCAAGTACCTAAATGTTGACCTACCTAACTAAATGATTCTATGATATCATTACTAGGTATCTACCCAGATGAACAAAAATTTTCCAACAAAGACATTTGCACCAGAATGTTTCTTACAGACCAATTCATGATAGCCAAGTTGTGGAATCAGCCTAAAGGCCCATCAACCCATGAATGAATAAACAAATTGTGCTATATATATACCATGGAATACTATGCAGCCACAAAAGAGGGAGATTTTATATCTTTTATGTTTACCTAGATGGAGCTGGAACACATTCTTCTTAGTAAAGTATCTCAAAAATGGAAAAAACAGTTTACAATGTACTCAATACTGTTATGAAATCAATGTATAAACACTTACACATTGATATAAATGACAAAATACAAAGACAGTCCAGAAGGAAAGACTGGAGAGTAGGGAGGGGAGGGGGTAAGTGAAGGGAGGGTATTTCGTGGGATCTCACCTAGGGTACTCAATGCAAGGGTACATTTCAAAACAACTAAGATTGTATTTTAAATGTTTTACCACAAAAATAAGTAAGTGAGGTGATGGTTGTTAATTAGTTTGATTTAAGCATTCCACATTGTATATTAAATCATTCCTTATACCCCATAAATGTATATAGCTATGATTTAATAAAAATTAAGCTAAAAAAAAGAAATTAGAAATCAATACTAGAAAGATATATGGGAAATTCCCAAGTATTTGGAAATTAAGAAACACACTTAAGTAGCTCAGTGGTTTAAAAAGAAATTAAAACATGCTTTAAACTGCACAGGGTTTCATAGAAAGTTTATAGATTAAATGCTAAGGTTAAAAATATAGAAGCTTCCCAAATCAGTAATTTAAATTTCTCCCTTAATAACTTAGAAAAGGAAAATCAAAGTAAGTAGTAAGCTATGGAAATCAGAAAAAATAAAGTTAGGAGCAGAAATCAGTGCAACTGAAAATAGTAAACTAATGAAAAATCAAACTTAATGAAACTAAAAACTTGTTATTTGATAAGATTAATTGGTCAAGCTCTATATAGATAGAATGCATTAAAAATAAAAGAGATAGAAGACATAAATTATCAATATGAGGAATGAAAGAGGGGATATCACTACAGATTTCATAGGCATTAAAGAAAAAACAGGGGGTGAATAAAACCATAGCTACAAATTCAACAGTTTACATAAAAAAGACCAAATCATTTTAAAAAATCACAAAAAACCAAGCATACTGTGGATTTATATGATTCTGGAACACCAGAATAGGAAGAATAAATAAGCCAATAAATAAAATAATTAAAAAAAATTAAAGTTAAAAGAAGAAGACATAGGTAACTTGAATACCCTTGTAACTCTTAAGGAAATAAATTTATAATTAAACACCCCCCAAAACAAAATGCTACAGCCAGAAGTTTGCATTAGCTTGTTCTACCAAATTATTATTATTATTATTTTGAGACACAGTCTCAAGCTGTTGCCCTGGATAGAGTGCCATAGCATGATAGCTCACAGCAACCTCAAACTCTTGGGCTTAAGCAATTCTTTTGCCTCAGCCTCCCAAGTAGCTGGGACTCCAGGCACCCACCACAATGCCCGGCTATTTTGGTGTTGTAGTTGTCATCATTGTTTGGCAGGCCCAGGCTGGATTCAAACCCACCAGCTCTGCTGTATATGGCTGGCACCTTAGACTCCCAACTACAGGTGCTGAGCCTACCAAATTATTTTTGAAGAAATCATACAAACTCTGCTCAACCTTTTCCAGAACGTAGCAAAGGAGGAAACACTATATAACTCATTTTGCTGGGTTGGAATTACCCTAATAGCCAAACCAGACAAAATCATTGCAAGAAAACTACAGACCAATATGTTTCACAAACACAGATAGCAAATTCCCCAAAATATTGGCAATCACAATCAAGCTATATATATATATATACACACATATATATATATATCATAGCATATGATATATGATCTATCAAGCATATGATATATGATATATATATATATCATAATCAAGTGAGGATTATCTCAGGAAAACACTATATTAATAAACAGAATAAGACATACATGTAATATGGTCATTGTAATAGATTCAGAAAATGCATTTGTGAATGTTTAATCATTTTTACTAACTAAAACTTAAAAATTTTTACTGAAAAAACCTTAGAAACTTATGGGGAACAATGTGGTATTTTCAAATATGTATACATTGTAAAATGATTTGTAAGACTAAATGCTTTCTTCTTAACATCAGAAATAAGGCAAGGATATCAGTTTTTTACACATCTGCTTTATTGTTGTGGTGGATGTCCTAGTCATTGCAATAAGACAAAAAAAAAAAAGAAAGAAAGAAAGAAAGAAAAAATAGACACACAAATGGAGGAGAATAGAAAATTCAGAAATAGGCTAACACACGATGTCCAACTGATTTTTGGTAATGCAGCAAAAGAATCCTTATGCAGAAAAAGAAAACTTCAACACACACCTCACACCTAACATAAAACTTAACTTGAAATCAAAGATACAAATGCAAAATGCAAAACTCCACCATTTCTAGATGAAACACAGGAGAAAAGAAGATTAACCATACATTTGGTGATGAGATGTTAGGTACGATACCAAAAGCAAAATACACACACATACAAATTTGGACCTTATTAAAATTTAAAAAGTTTTGCTGTACAAGTATTTATGTTAAGTGGAAGAAAAGATAATTCTCACGTGGGAGAAAATATTTCCAAATCACATACACTATCTGGTTAAAGACTTACACTAGCATATTAGTGTAAGTCTTAAAGTTAGCAGGAAAACAAATATTCCAATTATCTATGGGCAAACAATCTGAACACTCACCAGAAAAGGTATACAGATGGCAAATAAGCATTTGAAAATATGTTCAACATAATTTGTAAACAGGAAAATGCAAATTAAAACAAGATATCATTACATATGTTAAAAAGTCTAAGCTATAAAACTAGAAAAACCAGACAAAGGTAAGGATAGAGAGCAAAAGGCAGGAATGAAAAATGGCACAGCCACTTTGGTAGACAGTCTGGCAGTTTCTTAGAAAATTAAACATAGACAAACTACCCAGTATCACACTCCTGGGTATGGACCCAACTGATGTAAAATCATGTCAGGTTTATAGCTACTTTATTTCTAATGGCCCAAGTCTAGTCATTGCTTACTCAAAAAGGCCAGTCTAAGAAAGGTCCATATGATCCAATTTACACAAGATCATGGAAAACTAGTTAAAAATTATCACCTTCTAATTTGTAACAAAATTTGATATTTCAAATTGTAAGAGACATTTTGTTGAGGTGATACATTTGTTGTCTCAAGTGAAGTATCAAAGCTGAGGGATTTACTTGGTATTATTTTGTGGTTTCAATATTGTAGACCCTTACAAATTAAGATTGACCTAGATATCCTTGAAATCAGGAATGTTCAGTCTTTTTCTTTTTTCACCTGCTATCTACTGTTCCACTACTGAAGAACTCTATGTTCAAGAAAATAGTGTGACTACATATCATAGAGACTGTGTATCTCTACTAGGTTTTTCTCTGCCTTTCTTGTCCTCCGTTCCCCTCCAGGGCCTTTCCCCATGAATCTTAGCTGTAAGTTAATTCTTTGGTCTAGTTCGCCAATTCATCAAGAGTATTATTTATCCCTGCACAAAACAACATTAGTGTTTTGAATAAAGTCTTTTTATTCTTTAGGTTGTATTTCTCTCCCACTGTGTGTCTGTTCTCAGATCATCTCTTGCTGCCTGACATACTGCCTGTCTATTCAGGTTCTAAAATTATCCCAGGATTACTCAAGCCTGGCTGTTGCTCAACCTCATGTTTACCACTATAGACTAGAATAATCCTCTCTGTTTCATCTCTTAACTTTGACCAAATAGTATCCTGATTTCAGCATGTTCATGTGCTTAAAAATTTTTTCAGCCATTTATATAAAAGTGAATCTGGAATTCATGGTGTTCTTCACTAAATACTGTAAGTATATAGAATCCATCGTGTATGTGTTTCTATTATTGACAATTTTATCAGTAGAACAATTAGAGTGCAAAGTTGTGGCCAAAGAAAGGGGTTGAATCAAGAAAAGTTGATTTGTTGCAAGTTTTTTTCTACTAATAAATATTGCCACATAGACAATGAAGAACTAGAAAGCCGTTTCCCCTACTAAATACATAAACATATTTTCAGTAATTAATATTGAAATAACTTAGGAGACCTGGAGAAATAGAGTCGGACCCCCACTTAGGTTAATTAATTGGTAATTTATTTTACCTGCCACAGGGGCTGCTGCTCTGAGAGACAGTCAGCAGCCCAGGTGAGAGGGTGAGTTGCCTTTTATAGGCTTTGTGCAAGCATATTACAGAAGAGAAACATGGCTGGTTAAGGGGGGGTTACAACTCAGGTAGTCATGGATACAGCAATGGAGCAATAATTAACACAGCTTCAGTGGACAATGGATACATCTCATATCACAATGGTTATGGTTATACAACAGTAATTAATCAAGTCTTGGTGTGTTTTCCACCATTGTTTGTCTACTGAGAACTGGGGGGTTTGTGAAACTTGGGACTTTTCTTCCTTGTACCTGAAGCTTGTTCTTGGCAACCCTAGGGGGAAGGAGGGGCCTGGGAATGTGGCTGGGAAGCACGTTCTCGGCCACCCTGGGGGGGAGGAGGAACTTGCCTTATTCCCTGAGTCCACTCTGGGGGGAGATGGAAGGAAGAGGGAAATGGGCTGGAAAGGGTGGAGGACAGGAGAAGGTGAGGGGAAACAGGAGAGGGCAGGGGAAAAAGGGCTGGGTTACAACAATATAATTTGGTATTAGTGGAAAAACCAGTGCAGAGGAATGGATAGCATTAGAAGATATTGTTGTATATACAAAATCTTAAGTAATAAAGGAAGTATCACATACCTTTTAGAAAGGATTGAATTATTAAATATATTGCATTGGAAAAGCTGTTCAGCTTTCTTTTGGAGGTATCAATTAATACTGTCTTCTATTCAACATGCAAAGATATATACCAGATGAAATTAAAAGGTAATGTGGAAAACGAGATATAGAAAAAAACACTAGAGTAAAATTTGACCTTTATTTAGGCAACAAAGGATTTTATATAATCAGTTCTGGCTGAGCTAAAAGTAAGATGACACACTTTCAAAGAGCTCAAAAACTGAAAAGTCTTGACCTTACTTACAACTTTGACCTCATCTACTTGGATGCCAACAGAAATGCACTGAAAAGGTAAAAGTCATGAAATGTAAGTGCTTATTTGGGCAGGTCAAGTGAAAAGAGAAGGAAAATGGAGGTATAGGAAATTAAAACAGAAAGAGAAGGAATCTGTGTCTAAACGTAATTCTTCTTAAAGTTCTAAAAGTTCAGGAAAAAATATTTCCATCCAAGTTAGCCAAGGGTGCCTCAAAGTTTTTGCCTTACAAAATATGCAAATTATTTTTATGCTTTTGCCAGCAGCCCTAAGCACTTCAAGGCATGTTTTTTAATATTACACCTGTCATTCCTGAGTAATTTATTTTGCGCTAAAGAATAAACTTTGAACGTATCAGGCATTTTGGGGGAAATACAGCAATAAGGACCATTGTAATGAGAATAGGATAGGACTGACCTACTTTTGCTAAGCAGAAACTTTACTTTTTGCACATAGTTGAATTTGTTACTTGCAGAGTTTTGTCAAACAAGCCATGTGCTTTTCCAGGACTAGAGTCCAAGTAAATTTATACAACATAACAAAAAGAACTCTTCTTGACAAAACCATGAATTGAACTCTTGGTAACACTTCCAAAGTTAATGTTTTCCAAACTTTAAGTAGTTCAGTCTCATTAATCTATTACGAAATCTATCCAAAAGTGGTGAATTTCAGCCATTACTATTCTAAAAATAAAGAACAATAAAGGAGAAAAAGATATACACACACATTCTCTCTCTCTTGGATAATCATAAGAGTATCTGGCACAAACATTAAGGTCTAATAATAATAAGTCATCAATATTATTATTGAATGGGAAAGACAGTGTCATAAGAATCAGAAATGTCTAATATTTTCCCCAAGCCTTTTTATATTTCAGTTTTTACCTTATTTTACTATGAAGCCATACATTTAAAATCAATTTGATATAAATATTGCCTTCTATCATTGATATAAATACAAAAATTAAATATAGATGCTTGTTTAAGCCACTACATTAAGAATATATAAACCCTCCAAAGTTTTTGAGTTATATATGATGATTTGAGCCATATTACATATATCTTGCCCTATCATAATAAAACGTCAGTATTTAACTAAGCATTTTTTCTAAGCCAGATATTGTTTCAAAGATTTTAAATCTATAAGATCACTTAATCATTATAAAATCCACACTGTAGTTAATTTATCCTTATTTTTTAGATAGATATGTGACCAAACAAAGAGGGTCCAGCCACCTGTCACTGTCAGCCAATATGCAGTGACAGGGATAGGTCCATCAGACTTTATTTGTCAGAAGACCAGGATTCTGGAGACCGTGAGAGTAGACTTTCCAAAATTGTTCTGTTCTTCTATTTCCAACATTACAGTTTTATCCATCTGAGTTCAAAGTGAAGACCACGTTAACCCTTATCTTAAACAATAATCAGCAGAACTCAGGACTTCTAAGCAATTAACAACATTCTATTTAAAAGTTAATCTCCTAAATCAATCCACCTAAACTACTCAGGATAGGCATCTTTAAGGGTGGGAGTTAAATTTACAAACAATAAAAGTGGGAGACAGGGGTGAAGGTCAGTCAGGACCTAAAGCAACCAGACCAGCTGTGCCACGTCTTCCCTAGCCTGACCACTCCACCTTATTCTCACTACCTGTGCTTTAATTCCCCATTCCTATTACTAGCAGTACATCTGAAATGGATTTAAAATGGAAATAATGAGTATGTTTTATTGCACTTGTCCTGGGATTAAACATATTTGGGTAAGGGATAGGTTTAAAGTTACACTGGGAACACATGTAACACAGTTAATAAAAGACAACAAGGGGCACAGTAGACGATGTCTGAGAACAATATTACTGAAGCTTTTAACCCTCGTTTACACAGTTCTGTAGTCCCTTGACCTAGCTTGAGTTCACTGGTTTTTCTCAGGGGATGAGGGTAGATGCAGGAATAATGTAATCTAAACAACTTGACTGCTGTAGGGGTTGTAAGTAAGATGCCACTGAAGCCATTCGACTTTCTTTCCCTTGAGCATGTCAGGTCTTTTCTTCCAAGTCCTAAGGATAACCTAGTTACCAGCTAGAATGTATGTAGGTTTCAGGAAACAGGGAAGGGCCTTAAGCAATTCAGAGTGTGGCATAGTGTAGCTCAGGAGGTGGCTGGGCTTGTCATGACCAAGATCAAAGGTCATCTGCTAGAGGCCTTGAAAAAGTCAGGAAAGCATCTTGGGTAGAGGGTCCAAGACCAGCTGAGTAAGTTCCTTGGTCTGGGTGGGTCTGGTTACTGGAATGCTGGAGCTGGAAGATAAATCTCAAAAAATATTCCAGGGTAAAAAAGTAAACAGAGACTCATTCTGGCTTCCTTCCACTGAGAGGGATGGAGTCAGGGTTGTGTCCAGGGTAAAAAAGTGAAACCACTTAGCTATCACCTATATAACATCTATAAGCTCTGGGTTTCAAGGCTAAGGTTTGTATGATGATAATATTAGTATTCTTATTTATAGCCTTAGCACAGGTAATATTAAGGTAATATTAAGTTTTAAGAGTCTCTATAGAATTGATCTAAATTTCTGGGCAATTTGAGTGAATATTCTTGAAAATCACTTGGGTGTGGGGCCACTTGTGAGACCATTTTGCAGCCACCCCACTTACTGGGGAATTTTTATTTAGGTTCCAATTTCTCCTGAGGCATCTATAGACACAGCATACAGTGTTTAATACTGCATAGATTTTGCCCAGTGTGGCCAACAGGTGATCTTTGTTGAGCCTTAAGGCTTTTGCAGTTTCTTTCCCATCAGTCTTAGAGTCAGAGACAATTCTAATGAAACTTCTTTTGGCTTATAGTCTGTCTGTGGATGGGGACAAATATTCTCAGCAAGCTTTTGCAATGTTACTTCTGGGACCGTCATTCCAAAATATGTCAGAGACATGTACTTTGGGGTAAATATTTTTAACTTTTTTTTTCAGTACCCACTTTGAAATTAAAAGATTTTACACACTAAAACTCAATATGATATTTCAGGGTGAAGAAGCAGGAAGAAAAAACAAATCAGAGCAAATCTAACTACTATCTATAATTTGATATTCTTTGGCCAGACTCTTAGTCCTGTTAGCAGATCAGATTAGTTAAACAGCTGTGTCTCATTTTATGATCTGGCATTGAAGACAAGGCTGGAATCTAACACAGGTAGGCCACAGTTTCTTATTTTTTGAATCATATTTTTCTGTCTCTAATTTCCCATTTTACCAAAAAATAGGTTACAGCAGAATCATGTAATTGTCAACATAAACTATTTTATTGGAAATTTGCTTTCAGTATACTGGGTCTGATTATTTGCATAAAGTGCAGTAAGACTAATTATTAGCCATTTACGCTTTTTTTTTGTTTTAAAATTGGCTTTGCTGGAACTTTTTATAAGGAATCTCAGGTTAGATGTGAAAGCTTCTCATGAGCCAGGTTGCATCTGTACCATTAGATACCTATACACATTGGGAAATTTTCTCTTTTCTCAAAGTCCTAATGCAAATTAGAATTTCCAGACCTGTCAGAAAGTGACATTCTTTACTCACTGCATATTAGGAAATGGTTTTGATGAGGTATCTGGCCAGTTTTTATAACAGGCTTTTTATTGCCCTTATAAAGTCAACTTTAATTCCTTAACATAGTTTGGACACCTCAGAAAATGTCATTCTACTCAAAGCTTTGGTAAAATAATTAGCATTTTTTATTGTGTCCTATAGAAGAAAACAAATTTTTATTGAACTTATGCAAATAACTATATTATCAGAAATTAAGAATACTTACAAATGGTTTTAAAATTCCAGAGATATTAAGGAAAGAGAAAAATAAATGTTTCACATTTTTCTTATAAGTACATATATAGCTGAACGCTATAAATAGTTCAAAAGATGGAAAAGGTTTTCTTTACTTCTGGATAACAGAACACTGAAAGAATCAGCAATGTTTTAAACAAAAAGTTGTAAAAAATTAGTTCAGTCCTGTGCAATTAATTTCTGTTCTGTTTTAGCATTCTAATTAATGTCCTGGAAGTTTGCTTTTAGTCTGATGGAATTTGATCTCTAAAGTTATCAGAAATTTATATTCAAGAGAGCCTGTCAACCTTTCCATTACTTTCCTTGAAGGACAAACTTTAAACTTAGCCAGTTACAAAAACACCTTCAAAGATGAATAAAAAAATATTACTGATAGTACACACTAAGACAGACTAATATTTTATAATATATTAATATATATAAATATGAAATATTATATACACATAAAAATGTGTGTATATATACATAAAAATGTGTGTTCACAAAAAATTAACCACCATTTCATATTTGACAATATTTCCTGTGAGGTTTTAATACACTTAATAAGCCATTTTTCTTACATTTTCAGTAGCCTTAATATTTCAAAAAGACCAAATTTAGAGTTTTGATTTTGGAAGGTTTGTCAAATATCAAAGACTTAAAACATCTGTTCAAATAGGATCACAAGCCAAAAGATTTTAAAAGCATTATATAGCCAACTGGATCACATGCAAATTCCTTCACAAATTTCCTCGTATGAGTTCTATTTAACTTTCACAGAAAGTTTACAAACATCCTAAACCTTCTGTTTTACTCTGCTTTTTACTTTCTTAAATAAGCAGTCATTCTGTTTCAGGACAAAGTTTACCGCACAAGATCCTTTGTTACACAATGTTATTTTTCTGTCTATTTGGTCTTTCTTACTCTCAAAAAACCACTTTTCACCAAACAGAATCACAGTTTGCTATAATGTTGATTATTTACTTGCTAAACTGATAATTAGGAGTTCTAAAAGGCAAAATCATATTCTTTGACAAAGACTCAGCTTTCCAAACAATCATAACAACTGAAATATTACATTTTATAAATGACTCTGACATTTTATGAAACATAAGGTGACTTTAAGGTTTTAAGTTACTGAAAAGGGTTCTGGAACCACAACATAGGCACCATCTCTGATGTCTTTCCTGGTCCTCCTAAATTTCACATAGCCACATGGCATCAAAGATGGCTACAAAGAACAGGACCTATCTGTATCAAGTGCAGAGTTTAAGACAGAAAGCAGGAAGACTAGAGAGTTCATTTTCTCTCAGAGTAGCGAGGGGGCAAAGGTCAAGCAGGGAAGAAGGGGCCATGTGGGCTAGATTGTGCCCTGTAACTGCTGGCCCAGTACAGAGAACAAGTGCCTTAGGCCTTGCCATAGCTACCTCTCTAGACCACAGAATTCAGAGGCTCTAAATCAAGAACATAAGCTCACAGTGGAATCTAGCAAATTTAGAAATGTTACACAAGTGCCAGCTTTATAATCTTTGAACACCTGAACTTTAATAGCAGGTTGAAAACTAATTTTATTTATCAAAGAATACCAAAGTCACCTGAACAAAAAGGCATTTGAGCTCTTTTCTGTTTTCCTAATAAAATACTTGATGTAAGTGCTTACTTTTTTAAAGCAAATTAATTAAAACTCTTTTGCATATTTTGATAATGAAATATCACAGCCACATGACATATACAGAAATACAAATAGACAGACGTACAGACAGAGCAGAATTTATATTTTCCAGATTTTAAACATACATTTTATTCAGACTATTAATCTTTTAATTACTTTATTTATTTTAGTGAAGTTTTAAATATTTTTCAGTTAATCATTTTTACATCTTGTAGATTAGATATATAAAAATACTTTTAATTACTGCTTTTAAACTCATAAATTTCACCAGGAAAAAACAAACCTAAGTATTTTACCAAGACTTGTATTTTTAAACAATGTAACATTATAAGAATTCAAGGATCCATTCAAAGACCACTTTTCCGTAGAGTCAAGATGATAGAGGGCAGTGCCTGTGGCTCAGTGGGTAGGACACCAGCCTGATATACTGAGGGTGGTGGGTTCGAACCTGGCCCCGGCCAAACTGCAACAAAAAATAGCTGAGCATTGTGGTGAGTGCCTGTAGTCCTAGCTACTCAGGAGGCTGAGGCAAGAGAATTGCCTAAGCCCTGGATTTGGAGATTGCTGTGAGCTGTGATGCCACAGTACTCTACCAAGGGCAATAATAATAATAATAATAATAATAATAATAAATAAATAAAAATAAAATAATAAATGAAAAAGATGATAGATACATTGGCCTGACCATGTTACAGTAAAATTTTATTGTTTTTTAGTTATAGGGCGGTACCCATACTGAGACCAATCAGATGGAATACACCCCCATCAGCCCACTGTATTACCATTTGACCAAATGGGGGAATTGAGATAGATGGAGGATAAAGCAAGTTGCCCAGAATCACATAGATGATTATAGTGTTAATAGTGAAATTACCTGGAATGTTAGCCCAGGCCATCAAGGTCCAAAATCCCTGCGTTTAAGCCCTCTGTAATCTTACCTCACTAAAACACAGCACTAGATAGAATTGCTAACATTATTTTCTGCATCCACAAAAAAAATGATCCCTAATTTTCCTTTTGGTTATTTATTTTTTTCAGAATTGATTTTGTAACACATTTAGAAAATGTTTCTTCTCTTTCTAATTCTAGCAAAGTTAACCCAAAAGTATCCTTCGACATTTGGAAGTATTCACCAGTGAAGCAATGTAGATCTTTGAGTTTTTGTTTTTCGGATTTTAAGTAACAGATTACATTTCTTTAGCTGTTAATTATTCAGATTTTTGCCTTTTTCCCCCATACATTTTATACTATTTTCTTTCCAGTTTGCCATTTTACCCATAAGCACAACAAAGGCAAGGGACCCCCCCTCACTTTCAGGGAAGTGCTGCTTCTGTGGAGAATATGGAAATATGAGGCCTATCCTCAGATGTCCCTGAAAACTAGCAATATACAAGTTCCTTCAGCTAGGGAGAAATACAGGAAACCATAGCGAGAAAGTTTTCATTATATATAAAAATATCACACTTCAGGGTATAAGAACGGATTAAGCAATAAACACTAACATTCTCCTCAATTGCTGAATACCTCATATTTGGTCCAAACCCAGTGATTTCACACGCTTAACAATGTTCCCAAATTTTACTTTGGCGGGACAAATATTCAAGCCTCATAAACTTTGATTGTCTCCATTTGGCAGTCAGCTTAACTGCATGCACAAGCAGGCCATGTATAGCATCAGAGCAGGTAAACAGCTAATTACACTTCTGAGCTGCTAACGAGAACACTGAGTGGAGGAGCATAGACACTGTGTAAAACTAGGCACTTGCTCTGAGAGCAGTTGCTTCACCTGGTACAGTGGAAAGTCGTGAACTTCTAAATATTTACTTAAAATGCCAGGGTGAAGACAAAATGGTGTGACTATAATTTAATACAATGTCTCTTTGAGACACCCAAAGAGTTTATTGTTTTACTTTGTTCTTTCTTTACGTATCAAAAAGTACAACACATTTCTTTGTATAGGGAACATTCCAGTTCTGCCTTTTTAGTTATTTTAAAGTGTACACTAACTTAATTGATGATTATAATCACTTTGTTGTACTATCAAATATTTTTCATTCTATCTAATTATATTTTTGCACCCATTAACCATCCCCACTTTATTTGCCCTTCCCCCCACCAACCTTCCCAGCCTCTGATAACCAACGTCTACTCTCTGTCTCCATGAGATCCATTTTTAATATTTATCTTGCATATATCACAAACACAAAAAAATGGGCAAAACTAAGCTGTTAGAGGGCAAAATAATGGTGATCCACTAGAAGCTGAGGGAACTTCTGTGGTGCTTCTCTTGTTCAGGTCATTAATCTGGTTCCTGGTTCTATGTTCATGTTCCATTTATGAACATTTATCCAGCCATATGCTGCCAAATATGTACTTATTTTAACCAGATAATTCTTATATGCTTCAGGTGGGAGTTTAAATTGGTACCATTTTTATTTTTTATAAAACAAAAACAAGAAAAAAGTGATACTAGGTATTAAGTTCCTTAAAAATCTCTGTACAATGTAAGTAACAAAAACAAAATGTTAGAAAATTATATGCAGTTGCCTGTTAAAACTAATGAATCATGGCTAGCAGCTAATACTAATGTATTCAGTCAGTAATGTGACAATTTGTAGAAGATCTATAAAAATTACTTATTAATTTATTTGTGAGAATTTCAGGCTTGGCACCCAGGGCACAGTGGTTACAGCTCCAGCCACATACATCAAAGTTGGCGGGTTTGGACCCGGCCTAGGCCATCTAAACAATGACAACTGCAACAAAAAATAGCCAGGTGTCATGGCAGGCACCTGTAGTCCCAGCTACTTGGGAGGCTGAGGCAAGAGAATCGCTTAAGCCCAGGAGTTGGAGGTTGCTGTGAGCTATGATACCACAGCACTCTACTGAGGGCTACATAATGAGACTCTGTCTCAAAAAAAAAAATTAAAATTATCATTTCAACAGATACTTAGAAATTATTGTATAAAATTAAATATTCCAGACCATTAAGAAAACTAGAAACAGGAGTATATTCTTTTAAAAGTATTGGAAAATGTATCTTATATGACACCAAGAACAAAAGTCATATTTCATGATAAAACAATAGAGATGTGTGCTAGATACTACTAATTGTCTCTATATCAATTCTGTCCTTTTTATCTTAGAGATAAAACCCATGCAGTTTAGTTACATAAGAAAAAATTATTTTAGTATTATATATAATACGATTATACAACTTGATAATCAACAGAATCATTCTGAGAACTATTAAACTACTCTTATAACTCTTCTAGAAAAATTATTAGGGTGGTACCTGTGGCTCAAGAAGTAGGGTGCTGGCCCCATATACTGAAGGTGGCAGGTTCAAGCCTAGCCCTGGCCAAAAACTACAAAAAAAAAAAAAAAAAAAAAAGAAAAAGAAAAAAATTATTAAATTCAATTAATGAACTATCCTGTTAATAGTAGGACTTTATGTTTGAATCTATATTTCTTATAGATTAATCACCATAAATAGAAAAAAGCAATGTCCAGGAAAATAAAATTAAATATCTAGGAAACTATATGCAATGTGGAATGAAGAAATGACTAAAACTTCAGTTAGGAGTTCAAAGTTGAATACAACAGAATATGGTCCTGAATAAAATGGCTAAATAATGTTAATATGTCTATTACCTACACATTAAATTGAGATTAATCATTATTCTAATCTAAATTTCATTTAAAATTCCAATGGACTTTTTAATCAATAGAAATGTTCTTAAATTAATATAAAAAATTAACATAACAAAATATCCTGAATAATTTTGAAAGGGGAAAAATGAAGGAAATAATTCCCTATCAAATATTAAATTTTCACTATAAGTAACACCGTATGGTACTAATAAAGAACTAGACTGGCAAAGCAGATGATTCAAAAAGAATGTCCCAAGGAAGATAAAAATGTCAGGAATCCTGGACATTCCTAACACAAAGAAATGATAAACACCTGCATTATCCTAATTTGATTAATTCACATCGTATGCCTATATCAGAACATTGTATGTACCCAATAAATAATAGGTACCAATAATACTTAAAATATATTTTTTTAAAAAAAAATGCTATTACAAATCTATTAGAAGGAACTTCACTTATGGAGATGATTGTCTGTTTCTTCCTGATATCTTTTAGAAAGCATACCATATATTAAGAATAATAATTTACTACCAGCCACTTATGTAGACAATCTCTTCCTAATTTGTCATGTGCCTTTTAAACTAAAAGAGGTATCTTTTTTTTTTTTTTTTAAAGAGAAAGCAAGTTTATTGAAGTAACAAAGAAAGAGAAGGAAGATTTGCTCCATCAGCAGAACAGCAGCTCTCACTCAGTAAGCTTTTATCAGTTTCCAGGCTTTTAGTTTTTACCTTTTATTTAATTTTATGTTAGCAGGGGAAGGTTTTTTTCATAAGATTTCTGGGAAAGGTATGGGCAGTTATAGGAATTGAGGGTCCTTTTTTTTTTCTGCCTTCAAAAAATTAAAAAGGCTTAAAACTTAATAACGATAACAATGTTTAAGACAAAGACTAGAAACAAAAACCTCGTAAAGAATGAACATAGATAAATACATTCAGAAAAGAAATCAGACAATTGCTGCATTGAAATATTAGGCAATAATAATAATGTGAAGAAAGTAACAGTCACATTGTCAAATGAGAGTGTCTATAATGCTTTGACTCTGTGGTTCAGTATGGAGTCATCGGTTAACTTCTTCTTATTGTTTTTTTTCCAAAGTCCCCCAAAATAGACAATTCATATTTATAAATAAACATAAAAGATATTTTCAAAAAACAGATCATGCTAAATCTTATAGACAAAAGAAAAAGAAGAGCTATTTCAAAATCATTCTATTTAATCTGGATACACCTGATATTAAAATTAGAGAAAATATATTATTGCAAAGGGGAAATTACAAATATATTTCACTTATAAATAAGGATGCAATATACTAAACATATTAACAACTTGAATTAAAAATTAATGTTTAAGTAATGTACTTTGGTCAAAATTAAATCCAATTTATGTGAGAATTAGTCACTGTTTTCTTTTCTTTTCTTTTTTTTTCTTCTTTTCCTTTCCCTCACCCCCTCCCTCCTTCTTTGTCTGGTCTCCCCTTCCCCCATGCCCCACCATGTCATTAATTGTCATTAATTGTCCTCATATCAAAGTTGAATACACAGGATTCATGCTTCCTCATTCCTGTGATGCTTCACTAAGAATAATGTGTTTCACCTCCATTCAGGTTAGTACAAATGCTGAAAAATCTCCATTTTTTAATGGCTGAATAATATTCCATGGTATACATGTACCACAGCTTGCCAATCCATTCCTGGGTTGAAGGGCATTTAGGCTGTTTCCACATTTTAGTGATTGTAAGTTGAGCTGCTATAAACAGTCTAGTGCAACTATCTTTACAATAAAAGGGTGTTTTTTCCTTCTGTATTGATGCCCAGTAATGGGATTGTAGGATCAAACAGAAGGTATAGGTTGAGTTCTTTGAGGTTTCGCCATACTTCCCTCCAAAATGGTTGTATTAGTTTGCAGTCCCACCAGCATGTAAAAGTGTTCCTTTCTCTCCACATCCATGCCAGCTGCAGTTTTGAGATTTTGTGATATAGGCCATTCTTGCTGGGGTTAGATGATATCTCAAGATGGCTTTAATTTGCTTTTCTCTAATAATTAGGGATGATGAGCATTTCCTCATGTGTTTGCTGTCCATTTGTCTGTTGTCTTTAGAGAAGATTCTATTCATCTCTGTTTCCCATTGATGTATGGAATTGTTGGTTTTTCCCTTGTGAATTAATTGAAGTTCTGTATCGATCATGGTTATTAAGCTTTTGTCTGATTCAAAATATGCAAATATCCTTTCCCATTGTGTAGGTTGTCTATTTGTTTTGGTTGTTGTCTCCTTGGCTGTATAGAAGCTTTTCAGTTTAATTAAATCCCATTTGTTTATTACTGCTATTGTTGCTATTGCCATGGCAGTCTTCTTCATAAAATCTTTCCCCAGGCCAATATCTTCCAGTGTTTTTCCTATTCTTTCTTTGAGGAAAGATACCTCAAAGATACCTCTTTTCTTCATCCTCAAAGAAAGAAAAGAGGTATCTTTGATGTACAATTTTTAAACATCTTTTTCTAGTCTGTTCATCTTTTTTCCTGACTGAATACCCTTCTTTCTAGATTGTGTAACTCATGGAAGATCTTCTAATTTTGTTCAGAAAGAGTTTTGTTCAACTTTTCATAATCTTGTCATTTTTCTTTCCCTTCTTCCTTTTCCTTTGTGTGTGTGTGTGTGAATCTTTTTGGGCAAGTATTAAAAGAAGTTTTAGAAAACATCTCTAGACACTTTTTCACTCAAGAAAGGTAGGAGAGGTCTATTAAGCTAGTAAGGATGGAATCTGGGGTAGCGGGGGCAGGTGTAGGAAGCTCAGACTCTTCTTTAACCGTTTCTCTCATAATCTAATTATCCTCTTTCTACCACAAAAGCACCTTTTCTCTGATTCTCTTCAAAGCTGATCTTCTTAACTAGACTCTTTATATCAGTGGTTAAAAATTGGAATTACAAGAAGGATCATCCAAAAATGTATGTGCATTTTAATATTCACATTCCTATCTCAATAACTGAATCAGAATTTTCCACAGGTCCATGAAATACATTTATATGTAGTTTATGGATAATATTAACTCTGGGAATTGGAGGATTTTCTGGGAAACTTGGAAAGTCATAGATGTTCCTTAGAGAAGATGTAAGCTGGCTGTAGGGTTTAGCAGGGCAACAGATGGGAGAAAAATGCTATATGAACAATTGTTTTACAACTTGAGCACAAATAAAAAGCTTATTAAAATAAAACAAAAACAGAACAGATATTGGATGTAAACAAGATTTTGAATATCTAACAAGTTCCAAGAATATGTTAATGCTGTTTTGGGGGGGACTAGACTTTGGAAACCACTGTTCTAGAGTATTTCTAGAGTTTTCATAGAACAGCCTATGGGAAAAAAAAACCTGGATCCTATAAGGAGTCATGGAATTTTTGAAGAATCCGAAGAGACTTGATATTGTTGGAATGAAGAAAACAAAGGGTAAATACATGAGATATGAGGGTGCAGAATCAAGATGGGGGTCAAGAATTGCAAAATCTAGAATTTATGTTAAGATCAATGAGAAGACATTGAAGACTTAAAAAGGCACAATCTGACATTAAACATTTTAAAACACCACTTTGTAGTGTGAAGAATGAAGGAATACAAAAATATTACTGAGGAAACTGTGGCAATCTAGGTGAGAGATGGCAGGATCTACACTAGAACACAATGACAGTAAGGAGTGAAAGATGGGGCAGCTGAGAAGAATATATAAGAGGAAATCAATTTACATGCACTAAGACTGCCAGCATGACCAGAGATTGCAGCCCCACAATAAACCAGGTTGCTGTACTAAAATGATCAGTTAATCAAATCCCCATGACACTCATGCCTAGGTAGTGAAGAACAACAGATCAAAATGCAATTGTCTATATTTTTCACTCTTCCCCAAATGAGTCAATAATATAACATAGAAATTACTGAATTATGTACAGAAGTTTATTATCAGGAGGATATCCAAATCATATGAGCAAGAAAAAGAAAACTCAGTTAAATCCTTATTTCTTGATTATATTCAGATCCTGAATATCTTTTGAGAATGTTATGAAAATCATTTCTCCTCATGTCTACAGATAACATTCTATTTATAATTTCAAAGGATTCTTAGCCTTCTCAATGTTTTTCCTTGGAAACTTCCCTTTATTGAAATATTAGCCCCATATTGATTATAGATTACAGCTTTAGAATCTTAACGTGTATCTAGTGAGTGGCTTGAAGAACTTAAATCCATACAAGTTGATGAAAATTTTCAAGTTTTGATCCTTTGGTTAAAGATAATAATATCTAAACTTGGGCATTAATGAGGTTGTTGTACGGATTAAATAATGTTCATGAGCATCCTTTATTAACTTTAATTGTTCTAAGAAAGGAATTTATCTTTTTGTCATTAATAATTGTAATAGAAGAAAAAGTATATCACTAGAAGAACTGTGATGTAGTCAAGTGAGTTATTCAAAGAAGCTGTGGAAACTAATTATTAGGAGAATTTGAGAATAAATTCTCAAATTGGACTCAAGTTGGGTTTACATCATTTCACTGGACTCTCCTCTGTCCTATGTTATCATTTAATTCTTAATTCTTTGTTAGATGCAATTGTTGAAAAGAAGTTATATTCAGTAATTCCTAATATTCAATTTCAATTCCTAATATTCAATTTCATATTCAATTTCATTGAAATTTCAATTCAATTTCATGCTTCCACTGAATGATTCAACAGTACAGAGAAATACGTCAATATGAAGTTCATTTTGATGTCTTTTTATTATGATCCCCTAGTCTTGTTTCATAAATTTTACTATTGCCCAGAGTACTCATTAAATAACCAATACATTTCACTTTATTCTGAAGCTAAAATGGAGTTGCAAAATGTTTTCTATACTGCTCCTGGGAAAGCCTAATTGATCCAGGTAGGACTATTAGTCTGTTTAAATTGTTGATACAATATTGCTTCCTGCCTTTAAGGTTTCTAAGCCTTGCTAGATGCCATTTTCTTAAGAAGGTTGACAAACAAAACGCTTATTGTTTCCATCTTTGAGAAAAGGTAAATGACTTCACCAAGTTCCTTCCCATTTCCCCCTTAATAGAATTTGCAAACAAATTTAACTTTTAAAAGGATTATAAAATTAAATTAAAGCAAAGACCAAATTGACTAATTTGTGAAGTAAGTGTTTCAAGAAATGAACCAATGGGTTCTTAATTCTACCTGCTATTTCCAGGCAATCTGTAGTGAGGTCCAGAATAAAATGGAAAGATGCTATTTGAAGATAACTTCTAGTTCAAAATCTTATCAACCATCTGTTAAAAATGTATTAAAATAATAAGTTGACAAAACAAGCGATGTTTTCTGCCTTTAAATCTCTTTGACAAAGCTACTTAACATGAAAACTGTATATTAAAAAAAATAGCTACTTGGTATTGTTTTTGTTATCAGAGGCAAGTAGCAGTGGACAGATCAAGTTGGTGTAAAATCTGTCTTCAGAGCCAAGAAAGATTAAACAGAAGCATAGAAGGAAGTCCATTGGGTCTTCTGGGAAAACCAGATCTGTAAGTGTTATTCAGGTCACACCCAAAGGGAAAAGAAAGTCCAATATTAGGAAACAAAAATAAGTTTGTTCTCTTGGTTTCCCCCAAATGTGTGTATGTGTATGTGTGCATCTGCCCAGGCACATGCATGCATGCTTGTGTATTTTTAAGTAATTAATTAGGAAGAGCATAAATTGAATGTGAGAACCATAGATAGAAGAGTCAAAGATGAACCTAATGATAATTGCTGCAGGTATTAAGAAGAAGTGATAGAGAAAATGAGTTTCTATGCCTTGGCCTTCCTCCTTATATGTAAAACCTTATATGAAAGTCAAGTGACTTTTATTTTCAGAATCTGATTTTCTGTTTGTGATTCATTGTAGTTTATTCAAAAAAGACAGGATGTAAAATAACTGTAGAATAATGATATACTCTCTTGAGGAGTGTGGAGATATGGGCAAAACTTTATATGCTGTGTCTTAAAACTTGTAGGTTTGTAGTGATTCCAAAATCTATTCAAAGAAAAGGCAGCTGCATTGTGACAGTTTAGATTGCTCAATTTTTTCAGGGGATTTGAAGTGAGAAAACTAAAATCTCTGCTTGTGATTTTAAGTTTAGCTTGTCACAGACATATTAGATTCATGGGCTAAATATGTGAGCATCTGCCTGCTCTAGAGAATAAGAAATGAAGATTTAGAGCCACAACTAACTCTTTCTCTCTCAAAATGCATAAAATAAAATTATAAACACATTTTAAATTCTTATGATCTTGAGAGAAATATGACTCAGCATTATATGTAAACACACACACACATATATATATATGTATATACACATTTGCAAATTTTCTTTTAATAATTCTTAAAAGTTTGTTTGACTTATCTCAAAACATTCATACAACTAATGAGAAGACAATGAAAACATAGTTTCTGATTTTGCACATGTAAAATTATGTCTATGCATATTGTTTCCAATGGCAACTATATTAAATTCTACTAAAGAAGAAAGTGTTTATAGAGCAAAAGATTTCCTCTATAACAACACTGCTATCACATATATAAAAC
This sequence comes from Galago senegalensis, assembly GCA_963575145.1. Classification (NCBI taxonomy): domain Eukaryota; kingdom Metazoa; phylum Chordata; class Mammalia; order Primates; family Galagidae; genus Galago; species Galago senegalensis. The sequence goes on from CAUYTI010088949.1 coordinate 50,947, forward strand.
ATTCAGGGCCACATTCATGCAATAAGTTTTAAATCCAAAATTCTACTCTATACATGTTTTTGAGAATACACCTATGATGACCTATTAGCTCATAAATGAATTTAAACAAAAAGCTACTTTATAAGTTGAAGTTGGAGGACTGATAGTTATTTTAGTCTTTAGTGAGAAATATTTCTAGGTCACATACTACATTAATATCTGACAGTCCTGAAGAGGACATTAAAATATGATATATTTAAAAATAATTATGCTCAGTTCAAAAAGTGCACTTTCTAACCGAAAGCCACCCCCTTTCATCTGTGTATTGTTGTGTTGTTTAGCTTCATTTTAGTTAATTTTCACGTCTGTATTTCACCAATACCACACAGTCTTCATGCCTATATCTTTACAGTATGTTTTGAAATCTGGTAGATTAAGTACTCCAGCTTTATTCCTCCAAATTCACTTTTAAAATTGCTTTGGTTATTGTAGATCCTTCTAATTTCCAGGTTAATTTTAAAATCACCTTGTCAATTACTACAAATGTCTTCTGGAAATTGTTTTGGAATTGGGTTAAAGCTCAGGTGGCATTTGTCACCTCAACAATACTGAGTCTTCCTTTCATAAATATAGTAAATGCCAATATTTATTCAAGATTGCTCCAATTTCTCTCAGCACTGATTTGTAGATTTCAGTGTGGGGGATCATGATGTAATTCATTTTGTTTGTAAGTATTTTTTTTTTTTTTGCAGATTTTTTGGCCGGGGCGAGGTTTGAACCTGCCACCCTCAGCATATGGGGCTGGCGCCCTACTCCCTGAGCTACAGGCACTGCCCTGTTTGTAAATATTCTATATTTGTTGGTGCTACTGTAAAGGAAATTATTAACTGATATTTTCTAATCATTTTTTCATATATGTAACTTTACAAGTTTTTTCATGTATAAATTGTACATTCTACAACCTTACTGAAATCTTGTCTTAACTATAGTAATGATTTTTAGTATAGATTATTTGGTTTTCTACCTAAATAATCATATTAACTTCAAATTGAGACCATCTTACTTCTGTATTCTAATCTTTTTTCATCTTATTTATTTTTTGCCTTATTGCAGCTTCAAGGATGTTCAATATGATATTGAATGAATGTGGTGAAAGCAGACATCTTTATTTTGTTCCTTATATCAAGGAGAAAAAAAAAACTTAGTTTTTTTATCAAATACAGAGGGTGCCAAAACATGTATATACATTTTAAGAAAAAAAAAACTGTATTAAAATTGTATTACTTAATATATACCAATGACATTTGTTATCTTAAATACTGTATCTTGTATCTCCAGCAACTTCATCAGTTAAACATGAATTGAGTATTATAATTTTAATACAGTTCTTTTCTTTCTTAAAAAGTGTATACACTTTTTTGGTACCCTCTGTATATTGTGTGAGCTGTTTTTAAAATTTTTTTATTAGACTTCTTTTTTTTTTTTAGAGACATTTTAGATTTGCAACAATTCTAAGAGGAAGTACAGGGATTTACTATATACTTCTAACTCCCAGACATGCATAGCCCCTCCATGACCAACATCTCTCACTGGAGTTCATTTGCTATAGTCAATGAATTAATTTACATTAATGTATCATCATCACTCAAAGTCCATAGTTCACATTAAGGTTCACTGTTGTTATTGCACATTATTTGGGTTTGTGCAAATGTGTAATGACAAGTATTGATCATTATAGTTTCATAAAAAATAGCTTCGCTGTTTTAAAAGCCCTTTGTGTCCTGCCTATTCATCCCTTCCTCATCCCTACTCCCTGGCAACCTCTGATTTTTTTTTCCTTTACTAATCATAATTGTATACATTGATGCATTTATGAAGTACTGTGTACTAATTTGATATACAATGTGAAATGCTTACGTTGAACTGATTAACACATCTATCAACTTGCTTACTTATTTTGTTGTGGTAAGACAATTATACTCTTTTCTTAATAGCTTTGAAATGTACCATTGCATTATGCACATAGGTGAGGTTCCCCCAAATACCCTCCTCCCTCCTTCCACCTCCCCTCCCTCTCTCTCCTCTTCCCTTCTACTTTCTGAACTATGGTTATGTTTTACCATTCATATGAATGTATAGGAGATTATATATTGATTTTATAGTACAATTGAGTACATTGGATACTTTTTTTCCATTCTTGAGATACTTTACTAAGAAGAATATATTCCAGCTCTATCCAGGTAAACATAAAAGATGTGAAGTCTCCATCTTTTTATGGCTGCATAGTATTCCATGGTGTACATATATCACAATTTGTTAATCTATTCATGGGTTGATGGGCATTGGGGGCTGTTTCCATGTCTTGGCAATTATGAATTGGGCTGCAACATACATTCTGGTACAAATGTCTTTGTTGTAAAATGATTTTTGATCATCTCAGTATACTTAGTAGAGGAATTGCAAATCAAACAGTAAGTCTAATTTTAGTTTCTTGAGTATTCTCCAAATTTCCTTCCAAAAAGGTTGTATTTGCTTGCATTCCCACCAGCAGTGGAGAAGTGTTCCCTTCTCTCTGCATCCATGCCAACATCTGTAGTTTGAGGATTTTGTTATGTGGGCTAATCTTACAGGAGTTAGATGGTATCTCAAAATGATTTTGATTTGCATTTCTCTAATGATTAAAGACGATGAGCATTTTATCATGTGTTTGTAGGCCATGCACCTGTCTGCTTCAGAGAAGTTTCTGTTCAAGTCTCTTGCCCACATAGGAAGTTCTTTTGTTCTTTTCTTACTGATTAGATTGAGTTCTCTGTGGATTCTAGTTATCAGACCTTTGTCAGAAGCATGACCTACAAAAATTTTCTCCAATTCTGAAGGTTGTCTGTTTGCTTTACTTACTGTGTTCTTGGCTGTGCAGAAGATTTTTAGTTTGATCAGATCCCAGTAATATATTTTTGGTGTTGTTTCCGTTGCCTGTGGGTGGTTCTCATAAAATATTCTCCCAGGCTGATGTCTTCAAGTGTTTTCCCTGCACTCTCTTCTTAAGTTTCAATCCTTTATCCAGTGACAACCTGTTTTTTAATGGGGTCCAATTTCAGTTTTCTACAGGTCACCAGCCTGTTCACCCAGCATTTGTCAAATAGGGAATCTTTCCCCAAATGAGAGTTTTTATAGGCTTATCAAAGACCACATGATGGCTGGCACCTGTCAGAGGCTAGGGTGTGAGTCACATACACCAGAGCTGGCAAGTTTGAACCCAACGGGGGGTCTGCCAAACAACAATGACAACAATAGCCAAAAAAATAGGCATTGTGGTGGGCACCTGTACTCCCAGCTACTTGGGAGGCTGAGGCAAGAGAATTGCTTAAGCCCAAGAGTTTGAGGTTGCTGTGAGCTGTGATGCCATAGCACTCTACTATGGGAGACATAGTGAGACTCTGTCTCCAAAAATTTAAAAAAAAAAATCACATGACAATAAGTGGCTGGATTCATCTCTTAGTTCTCTATTTTGTTCCATATATCTACTTCTTTATTTTTGTGCCAATACTAAGCTTTTTTTTTTTTTCAGTTTTTGGTCAGGGCTGAGTTTGAACCTACCACCTCTGGTATATGGGGCTGGTACCCTACTCCTTTGAGCCACAGGTGCCACCCAATGCCAAGCTGTTTTGATTATTATATATTTATAATATAGTCTGAAGTCTGGTAATGTAATACCTCCTGATTTGTTTTTATTTCTGAATAATGTGTTGGCTATTCAATTTTTTTTCTAATTCCAAATAAATTAAAGTACTATATTTTCAAGTCATTTAAAGTATGACAATGGTGCTTTAATAGGGATTGCATTAAATCTGAAGATTACTTTGGGTAGTATGGACATTTTAACAATGTTGATTCTTCCCAGACATGAACATGCTATGTTTTTCCATTTGCTAACGTCTTCAGTTATTTCTTTTCTCAGAGTTTCAGAATTCTCTTTATAGAGGTTTATTTACATCCTTTGTTAGATAAATTCCCAATTATTTCATCTTTGTTAGCACTACTGTAAAAGGAATAGAGTGTTTGATGATATTTTCAGCTTGACTATTGTTGGCATAAATAAAAGCTACTGATTTGTAAGTATTGATTTTGTATCCTGAGACACTGATGTAGTCCTTGATCACTTCTAAGGGCTTTGTAGTTGAGTCCCTGGGGTTTTAAAAGTATAGGATCAAATCATCCATTAAGAGTGAGAGTTTGATCTCCTCTGACCCCATTTGGAAACACTTGACCGCCTTTTCTTGTCTGATTGTGATGGCTAAGACATCCATTAGTATGTTGAATAGCAGTGGGGACAGTTGGTATCCTTACCTGGTTCCAGATCTGAGTGGAAATGTTTTCATTTTTACTTCATTCAATGTGATATTGGCTGTGGGTTTGCTGTATATGGCCTCTATGAGTCTAAAAAATGACCCTTCTAAGCCCATTTTCGTAAGTATTCTGATCATGAAAGGATACTAGATAGTATCAAAAGCTTTTTCTGAATCAATTGAGAGAATCATATGGTCTTTGTTTTTTATTTTATTTATGTGATGTATTATATTTATAGATTTATGTATGTTGAGCCAAACTTGTAACCCTGGGATAAAACCAACAGCTTGATCATGGTGTATAAATTTTCTGATGTGTTGTTGAATTCTGTTTGCTAAGATCTTATTGAATGTTTTTGCATCAATATTCATTAATGATATTGGTCTATAGTTTTCTTTCTTTGTTAAGTTCTTTCTTGGTTTGAGGATCAGGGTGATATATGCTTCATAAATATATTTGGAAGTATTCTTTCTTTTTCTATGTTTTGGAAAAGGTTATGTATAGGTACCATTTCCTCTTTAAAGGTTTGATAGAATTCAGATGTGAAGCCATCTGGTTCCAAACTTTTCTTTTTGAGGAGATTTATAATTGATACTATTTCAGTGCTTGATATAGGTCTATTCAAAATTTCTAATTCTTTCTGGCTGAGTCTAGGAAGGTGATGTGCTTCCAGGTATTGGTTCATTTCCTCCCAATTTTCATATTTCTGAGAATAGAGATTTTTGTAGTAATCATTGAGGATTTTTTGAATTTCTGAGGTGTCTGTTGTTATTTCTCCTTTATCATTAATGATTGATGATATTAGGGATTTTACTTTTCTGTTTCTGGTTAGGTTAGTCAAAGGTTTATCAACTTTATTCATCTTTTCAAAAAGTCAACTTTTTGATTTGTTGATCTTCAGAATGATTCTTTTGTTTTCAATTTCATTTAATTCTGCTCTAATTTTTGTTATTTCTTTTCTTCTGCTGGGCTTGGGGTTGGAATGTTCTTCCCTTTCCAGTTGCTTGAGATGACCCAATAATTTGTTGACTTCCTCTCTGTTTTCTTAATGAAGGCTTGTAGTACAAAAATTTTCCTCTTAGGACTGCCATTGCAGTATCCCATAGGCTTTAATAATTTGTGTCTTCATTATCATTTTGTTTCAAAAATTTCCTTCTAAATCTCATCTTTGACCGAGCTATCATTCAACATAAGGTTATTTAGTTTCCATGACTTTGTCTGAGTATGAAGATTCCTGTTTCTGTTGAATTCAAATTTTATTCCATGATGGTCTGAGACGATTCAAGGAATACTTTCTATTCTTTTAAATTTGCTGATGTTAGACCTGTGTCTAAGATGTGATCAATTTTGGAGGATGACCCATGTGCTGATGTGAAGAATGTGTATTCAGTTTTATTAGGATGTTCTGTAGATGTCAGAACATTTTATTAAATGTCCTGTAGAAGTCTGTTAAGTCCATTTGTTCTAGGATCAAGTTTAAGTCTATTATTTCTTTGTTTAGTTTCTTTTTGGAGGATCTATCCAAAATTGCCAAAGAGGTGTTAAAATCTCCAACTGTTATAGTCCATGAAGATATCAAATTATTCATATCTGTTAGGGTTTGCTTTATAAATTGAGGAGCATTCTGGTAGGGCACATAAATGTTAATTATCAAAATCTCTTCATGTTCAGTGTTTCCTTTGACAAATATGTAGCGTCCATCCTTATATTTACTTATCTTTGTTGGTTTAAACCAATTGTATCTGCAAATAAAATTTCAACCTCTGCCTTTTTTTTTGTTTTCTATTTGCCTATATTATAGATGTCCATCACTTCACCCAGAGTCTTGTTTTATCCTTTAAGGTAAGGTGAGACTCTTATATTCAACAGATATCTGGCCTGAGTTTTTGTATCCAGTCAGAGAACTTGTGCCTCTTTAAAGGATAATTTAAGCCATTCACAGTAATTGAGAGAATTGATAAGCATGGTAGTGTTTTGGGTGTCATGTTTTTCAAATTTCCAGTGGATATTTTTAATCCTTTCACCATTGTGGGTGTTAGGTTTTGTTCAAGGATTTCTGGGTAAGTTTATTTTGGTGGTAAAATATTGTGCTGATCATTATGGAGGATGAGTCTGAGAATATTCTGGAGATGTGGTTTAGTTATGGCAAATTTCTTCAACATGTGTAAGTCAGTAAAGTATTTGATTTATCCATCACAAATAAAACTCAATTTAACTAGATACAGGATCCTACAGGGCTGAAAGTTGCTTTGATTTTAGGAGATTGAAGGTTGATGACCATTCTCTTCTCACTTGAAAAATTTCGGCTGAGAGATCTGCAGTCATTCAGATATTCTTCCTCTTGTAGGTTATACTTTTCTTACATCTGGCTGCTTGCAGAATTTTCTCCTTCATATTAACTTTGGCAAAGTTAATTACAATGTGTCTAGGAAAAGCTTTATTTGGATTGAGTCTTATGAAACAGTCTACTATTTGAATTTCTGTATGTCTTGCAATGTTTAGGAAATTCTCCTCTGTAATATCTTGACATAAAGTATCTGTGCCTTTAGGATCATCCTCTTCTCCTTCAGAAATTCCTATAAGATGAATGTTTAATCTTTTGGAGTGGTCCCACAACTCTCTCAGGTAATGATCAGTTTTTGCTCTCCACCTCTCTGAGTGTTTAGGAGCACTCAAAAGTTTTGTCTTCAATTTCAGAGATCCATTCTTCTGCCTGCCCTATTCTATTACTGAGGTATTCTACTGTATTTCATGGAATAGCTTTTTCATTTCCTTGAGTTCTACTATTTCTTTTCTCATTGTGTCCATATTCTTCCAGATTTTGTCTCTGAATTCATTGATTTCTTGAGAAAATTTTTGCATAACTCTTTGGATTTCTATATTCTTCTTTTCCTCCATTCTACTCATTTTATTACCCAACCATATTCTGAATTCTATTTTTGACATTTCAGGCATTTGTTTATCAATGGCATCTTCTGGTGTATCTCCTTTGTCATTCCTTGGGGGAGTTGATCTACTCTGATTATTTATTCACTGGTTCTGTCCCATCATTATTTGTCACAGTTTGGCTAGTGAAGCTGGTAGAGTGAGATCAGATTGAGGGCTCCAGGAATTATAGTTAACCATCCCTTTAGCAAAAATCTGGGACTGGTGACTGGCTTTTCCCTTACATCTTTACAAAGGTTCCTTTCAGTCCTGTAGCCAGAGACTCTGAGGACCTGATTGGTGTGATGGGCTAGATGACACTGTCTTGTACTCAGCTGGCCTCTATCCAATGCTAGTGAGTAGGTGGATTTGGGCTGAAATCTCAGCTGGGGAGAGATACAAGAAACTAAGACACCATGCCCCCCCCCACAATGACAACTAGAAGATGAGAATCAGTCCCTCCCACTACAACACAACCAAGGCTCCAACTTGGAGGGTCCCTAGGTGGCCAGCCCAGAATAAGAGTTTCAAACCAATTGTTCCAGGCAGCACAATTACTATTCAGCTGGGAGAATGCAAAAGGACTCCAGCAATCAGACAGTGGGGATCCACTGGCAGTTCCATCCAGAACATCTGAAAGGCTGGAGTGTGGCTCCCTCTGGTGCTCAATGGAGTCAGGAAGGCTCACCCAGCCAAAGAATTAGTCCAGTGGGGTTCAGCCCAGGACTTCCTTCCCCACCTTATAGCATAGCCACTCCCCACCACAGGTAACTCTGCAGGGCTGTGGTCCAGTTCCCTCCCATGTGCAAGTGCACCAGAAATATGCATCTACCAGAGTCCAAAGGGAAGCGGTACCTTCTCAGCCACCACACTCTGCCACCAGGAGGCAGCCTAGAGGGGATTCCTCTGGTGCTCAACAGAAACTGGGGTGTGTTCCACCAGAGTCTGTCCCTAGCAGACAGTTACTATTGCAGCACATATTTCTCTCCCACAGAGCCCATGCTTCTGCCCCAGCTGCATTCCACCTCTGGTACCCCTGAGGGGCCAAAGTCTGGCTCCCTCTGATGGTCCAAAAAATTCAAGAAGTGTCTCCAAAATCTGACCCTGGTGGGAGCACTGCCACTACCACCATGCCAGTCACCATGTGGGTCCCCATATCACCACTGCTGCCACTTTCCTGCTGCCTACATGCACTTTCGTGGCACTGTGCCAGTCCCTTCCCCCTCCCCGATGTCTCCCAACTTCTACTGGAGTCACAGTTTCAGTGCAGCTGCACCATTCCTATGCTATGCCCAGCCTTTGCAAGGAACCACCAGACTCTTCATGGGGTAGGCCTCCAGACTTCTAGGCAAGGGAAGAAGGGTGGACTGGGAGTTCAGCATTGTGAGGAAAATATTTGTTCAAATTTTATGCCAGGCTAGAGAATGCCCAGGCTCACAGGTGAAACTTCTCTGGAGAAGTCCTGGTGCTCAGTGGCTCTCTCCCATGGGGTAAAACAAAAGGTCTTCTGTTCAGTGCTCACTTGTAGAGAGCACATAGTGAGCCAATCTCTTGGGGGAGGGGACTCTCATCCTCTTGGCAATGGGTTTTGTACCTAAAGTTTGTTTCCTTGGAGTCACAGCTTGCCTTAACAGGGATGATGTGCATTCATCATCTTCTCTCTCAGCTGAGCTCCTGACTTCAGCTTCATTGAGTTCATTCTGGTCATTATCTGTCCCTCTGGATGGGAGCCTCTGTTGAAAGCTGATTCCAGTTGGCCATCTTACCTTCCCCCACCCTCTGATCTTTTTATTGTTCCCGTAATTTTGCCTTTTCCAGATGTCATATAGTTGGAAAAAGTATACAGATTTTTCACATTGGTTTCTCTCAGTAATGTACATTCAAAATTACTGCATGTTTTTTCACAGCTTGATGGCTAACTTTTTTAACCTGATTCTTTTCTTGATACTGCCCCATCTACTAATGAACTCATCAAAGGTATTTTTCAATTCTTTTATAGTATTTATTATGTCTAGCATTTATTTTTGATTCTATCTTAGAATTTCCATCTCTCTGCTTATATTTACCATCTTTTCTTACATGTTGTCTACTTTTTTCATTAGAATCCTTAGTATATTAGTATACATGTATTAATCAACCTCAAGTTCCTAAGTACCTAAACATCTCCATTATATTTATACAAGCCATTTAACCCTTCCCTATAACACACACATACACACTGAAATTCCAGATGGTATTCTCCATCCAGCTTCAGGCAGCCAGAAGTAAATTCCATTATCAGGAAAAAAAATGTTGTACCCTATTATTTAGTGGCCTGGAGAAACTGCTTCAATAGTGACAGGTAGAAATAATTTTAGGATGAATATAATATGATTTAAAGTGTCATATATACACTGACCTTCTCTCAATACATACTCAGCTCATATTTTGCAATCATGCTGACAAATTAATTAATCATGCAGCCGAATTAATTTCTGAAGAAGTGAGCTTTTTCATAAGGGGCTTTTCAACTGATATTTATTTATTTGCAACTGTAAAAAACCAAATTTTTATTTCATTTCCTATAAACTAGAAAAACACACTAGAAAAGTATCAATTTTGTAAGCAAACCAGGAAATATAGATATGGGTATCATTTAGAACCACAGGAATTTGAAACAATATTATTTACTGGCCTACAAATATAATTTGTTCACCTATGGTAAATGTGCTAAGACCCTACACAATTTCTTTGTATTGTTATCAAAATTTGTATTTACGTATGCATGTACCTTTTTATTTCCTAAGCTATATCTTCTAAAAAGAATAGAACCTGGATTTATTATATTTCTTTTAGTATGATCCAGAACTAACCAAGTACCTGGAACACATTAAGCACTAAATTACTTATTGGAAAAATTTCAGTAGTTCCCCTGTTTGGTAGCTAGCTATACTATAGAATAACTTTTCCAAAAAGAAATAATATGGTAAACTACATCACCTAGGATTTACCCTTCCAAAAAGAGTAATTCTGGTTAAACAGGAGAATACACACAGACTATTTGTGATTATAGGAAAAGTGAAAGATGCTAATAATGTATTGCCATGATAAGGAAATTAAAGAGAGGTAGCTGTCAAGAGGAACGTTTGATGAGCTTCCCTTTTAAAATATTAATCTTCCCATGTTAAAGATCTAAGGGTAAATATCAACAGAGAGGAAAGATTTGAGTTGTAGGTTGAATGGGGAATATCAGAAATGTGAGCAAATGAACTGGCATTAAGAAAAAGAGCCTAGAGATCTAAGGTTTGGAAAGTAGTAAATGTTAAAGAACTTCACAATGAAGAAAAAGCATTCTGTAAATGTAAACCACCACCTGTTATTTGCTCTATAAGGAAGACTTAAAAAAAAAACCAAACTTAATTTGCTGCTTTGACACTGGTAATGTTTTCAGCAAATAATTAAATTCATAATCTCTGGGAACTTCCATTTCAATTGGAAAAGAAAGAATAAAATGACATGATTTTCTAAAAGCACAAATATAAGAAAGAAAACTTTATGAAATCTAGAAGTCTTGCTTTTCCTTCTTATCTGTCTTTCCTCTGCATTTCATGATTGAGTTTATGTTTTGTTTTGTTTACTTCCTATGCCCTGTTTTATTCCTAATTAAGTTTGATTTAGGAGTCTCCTATTGCATGCAGATGTGAGAGCATGATGTAAAGAACAGACCTACTGTTTTCAAAAACACTGGAAATAAATGGTGTTTTGTGGTTTTTCTAGTTTACCTTGGACTGGTGGAAGAGGAAACTTTCAAAATCACCACAATAATAGTTTTATGACATTTAAATTGAAGTGCAGTACACAGAATCAAATCAATTCATTCTCCTATAGAAGAAAAATGATCTACTTTTATTGGCGATTTGTTTGTATCTGTGCATACATTTATCCTTTTTCATTTATAATGTTCACATTTCCCTGGGTCTGAAAAGCCTCTTATTTTCAAAAGGGGAATAAAATTTAAAAGTGAGAGAAATATTTACTTAACTGAAGACTTATAGCTAAAATGTGCCTGCCCTCTTAGGAGTTTATAGTGAATAAATAGAAAAGGCAAAACATAAGCAAGAAGGAGTCTTCTAGATAATTGTTTAATATTAAGTTTTAATTTGTTTGAGGGTAGGTAACCGATGAAAAATTGTTACTAAAAATAGGTGCCAGAAATTTTTTTTTTGAATCAAGTCGAGACTCCACAGGGTTAGGAGTCATTGAGAAATACGCTTATATTTTAAAAGGATTTAAAAGTCCCTACTTTGTTGCACTGAAGGATTTCAAATGTCCAGATAACTAAAAACGAAAAGTTTAATCACCTTCATTCCAAAAGTGACATCTTTAGAAATTCTCTAAAAGTCACATTTATCAAAAGTTATTTGGGATTAGAAATATTCAATCTTATTGAAAAATATAAATTCCATAATAAAAATTCTACGAACTGGGATTCACGTAGGCTATTGAAGTGAAATTTGAAAGATTTTACGATGATGACAAAGTGTGGTTGAACAGCTGTTATCTATTTAAGTTACACTTAGGTGCTTTTTAGGGATAAATTTATTCTGACACTGAAGAATTAAGATTAAAAATATTTGTTTAAGAAGCATTATTTTGCCTCATTTTCCATAATAATAATTTAGTAGAGATAACATATATATTAAAAAAGATAGGGACAGTATTCTATAATTCTAAATTGACTTGTCTTTTCCTGTACCCCATATTAGTGGACTCTTAAGTAGAGTTACTGCAAATAAGTTTATTGCAATATTTTTCAGCATTCTTCTTATCAACAGTTATAGAGAAAGTAAAGAAATTCTATCATCCTGGTAGTTTCAAGGGAGTTTGGGCTCTCAAGTTAGATAGACTTCAATTAACATTTGAGAATTTCCTTTCAAACATTTTATATAGTTAATACATACTATACATAGAATGATATAGTCTTTTTATAACATGTCATGAATATGTATTCATAATATTACTTTCTTATTAGTATGATTCCATTGATCCAATCTGAATATTCAATCATATAAATTATCTATAAGTTACAAAATGACAATGGTCATTTAAAACAATGAAAGAATTTTCACATAATTTCCAGATCCTTATCCTTTTTTCATATTTTTTTTAAATTTCAGGTTAATATGAGGGTATACACAATTAGGTTATATTATTTGCATTAGTAAGGTAAGATCCAAAGTCTGAGATGCAGTGAGTCCTCCACCCAGGAAGTGCACCTTATACTCCAATATTGTATCAAACAGGTGGGAACTTACCAAGCCTCCTTCTTCACCCCTCTTCTTAAATTTAATTGTGTTTTTCTCTCATGTGGGCCTATAGTTGTCGATCTATTATTTTTAGATTAGTACTGAGTACATAGGATGCTTGCTTTTCCATTCTTGAGATACTTCACTTAGGAGAATATTCTCCAAATCCATCCACATAAATATAAAACATTCAAAGTTCCCATCTTTTTGTGGCTGAATAGTACTCTATAGCATTTACAGACCACAGTTTATTAATCCACTTATGGATTATGGTTACTTGGTTTGTTTCCACATATTTGCAGTTGTGAACTGAATGTTTATGAACTGCAAATGTTCTTATGGTAAAATACACCATTAATCAATGGCCAAGTGACTTGAACAGAACTTTTCCCAAGAAGACAGACGAACGGCCAAGAAAAACTTAAAAAGTGCTCATCGCCCCTTATCATCAGAGAAATGTAAATCAAAGCCACTTTGAGATATCACATAATAGCAAGGAGAATAGCCCACATCACAAGATCCCAAACCTGCAGATGTTGGCATGGGTGCAGAGAGAAGGGAACACTTAAGCATTGTTGGTGGGATTGCAAAGAGTACAGAGTTTTTGGAAATAAGTGTGGAGAAACCTTAAAGAACTAAATGTAGACCTTCTGTTTGATCCTGCAATCCCATTACTAGGTATCTACCCAGAATCCTTATAAGTGAAAAGACTTGCTTGCATTTGTATCAAAGGGATTAAAATTAAAATGGAAGTTTGTGTCAATCAGTTCCTACTGAACTGCTGAAAGTCACAAACTCTTTAAACTCAATGTGCTATGAAACTTAAGTAAATTTTCCAACCTTTATTAATTTTGAAAAAACCCTATCTTTTTTTACATCAAGTATGTCCTTTACTCAGTCTTAGACTGATGGAAGGAAAAAAGTAGGGATTAGTTTTACTTTAATAAAATAATAAATTGATGTGAAATACCTAATGCCTTAGGAGTTAATGGGTAAATGACTTAAAGAGAATTTAGAAGTACATAAATATATAAATACAACTAATGTCCCATTTTAATTATCAAGGATATACAAATTAAAATAACTAAATATAATTTTACCTTATGCTTTAAATTTATTGGAAAATAATGTACCAAAATAGGAAAAAATATGGTACATTTATATGCAGTATTTTGAGTGCATGCAAACCATATTTCAAAGAGTTGTTTTAAGTATAATTTGTCAAAGGAAGACATTTAAAGAAATATTAGAAGGTATCAGGTATACAAGGTCAGACAATTATGTTTGTGATCTCATCCTATAAAAAGTGCTCCATACCTCACTGCTGAGTATCACTGCACTCACCTTCGAGGTACTCCCCTTGGGAGTCATGCACCAATGCCTAGTCCACCCTTCAGAGAAATTCTGGAACTCTTTCTGGACTGGCCATCAGAGCTGTTATTGCACAAAGGATTGATAATTAAGTTGTGAACATATTCAGGAGAAGCGCTACGTACTTCATTGCTGAATATCACCACCAAAGGGAATACTTAAAAGGTGGCTGTAATACTGTAGTGACAGCCACATGAGGTCATGAGGTGTGCAGCGCTTTTCCTAGGACGAGTTCACAGAATTAATCGTTGGACTTCGTATTGGAGATACAAGGGGTCAAAGACAAGTTTTCTATAAAATGACATTTAAAACTGATGGGCACTGATAATAGAATATTATAAGTAACCGACAGGAGAACATTATCAAAGAAAATTACAGCAAAGAAATGAACAAAATTGTACAAAGTGTGGAACTAGTTGATTTGGAGGCATCAGTTATTGACCCATATGATAACATTACTCCCCTTCAAAATGTCTCCTTTTACTCGTCTTTCCACTGCTAACACTATTCAGTATCATCTTTGCACTGTGCCTGGTGTTAGACTGGAGAAATTCAAGTACAACAGCGAGCCAAACTTGTGAGTTGCTTTGCTCTTCACTTCTAGCTGCTGGGCTCCTGTACATACTAAGTACGCCAGCTAAAGAATAAGAATTGTCTTCATTTCTCTGCACCTGGTCAATTTATATCTTATCTTAATTTTCCTAAAACAATTCTCTCTTGTTCTGCTTTTGGCTGAATGTTCCTGAATCCCAATCTGGAATTGAGAGCCATGAGCTAAAAATTTCTGTGCTACAACATCCCCTGCTTCTATGCTCTAAAGCGACTGGGACACTGATTTTTCCCAGCTTAGAGTGCCCACATCATACACTTGGTACAATCCAACACCAGGTATTCTTGACCCTGGGAGGCTCATCTTCTGTTGAGTTTGAAAAACATAGCCCTATTTTAAGATACAATGATTACTTTCTCTTGAGTAAAAATATGAATTCAAAGCTTCCACGTGGTGACTTGTTTGCTCTAGTAATTTTAAACATAACTTTGACCACATGGTGTTTTACAAATTTACTTTAATTTAGTTCTAGTTAAAAAGAGTAAAATCCAAGCTGTTTGTCCTAAACTGCTACTCCTTTATCTTCCATCCCTCAGTATAAGTTTATAAATAGAGTAGGAAATTATGTGCTTTGTTGGGAATGACTGCCATCTTGTGCTAACTCACTGGAGATATTCTACTCAGAAGGCAGACCAATAGCATTTTTTATAAGAGTTTAAGATGCATTTTAATTTTACATTGGCACAGTTCAGATGATTTTTGGAGAAAATTTACTTAAATGACCTGTGGTTCAGAATCTATAAAACTAAAATAATATTGCTGGATGGTTGCATTTTAAAGCCTAGAATATAGTGCCTGGTGTGGTGTCATACCCTAATAGCAAAACAAAAACACTAGCTGAATAGTCATGAAGAAACGTCTACCTGCTTTTGGGAAAAAGACAAGGAGGAAAACAGCTGAATTTCAGTATAATTTACGAAGCTCTAAGTGTCCTCTAAATAGTCTTTTAAGGTAAAAACTCTGTCCTTTTAACTAAGGTATTTATTTTCTCAAATTGTCTAGGCCCTCCCTCAGATCATCTTTATGATAGTGTCTGAATATGTTTGGGGACAGTGTATGATTGAAAGCTTTTGATGGTGGAAAGAAAGAGGGTTATTGAATCATCAATGTGTTCTTTTCCTGTATCTCTTGCAATTGGTTTCTATGACAATGCCCTGATTGCTACCTGAAGTCTTGAGAAATCTCTCAACCACTCACTCTCCTCCCCATCTAATACTTGCTTTTAAGATTACAGGCTTGGTATAAAATCATGTTTTTAATGCATCTCATCTCAATACCGTGTTCTCAGCTTCAATAGAGAGTCACAATACCCATCCTTAGATAACTTAGATGTGAATAGGGAACAGTTTAGAAGATTGGTAGCCTGATACTTATTGGAGCCTCTCGTTGATACACTTGAATCTCTTCTTTAGAATGATTCCAGAATGCCTATGGGACTCTAAAGTGTGACATTCAATCAGCTCATACCAACTATTCTCTGAATAAGGGCCCCAAACCAAAAAAGCACAGATAAGTGATTTTTTTAAAAAAAAACTCATGTCTTCAAAAACAATCTGCATATATTAAAACTGCCTCAGATTCTAACCAGATGACCTATGAAAGATGTGGTATGATATAGCAAGGAGACAAATCTGATAACGAAAACACTAAAATCAATTCTATGTAGCTACCTTTCTCATTTTACATGACACCACTCCTCTAATGTAGAGATGGCCAGGAATTAAAGAAATAAAAGAGTTTCTTCTCTTTTGTTTTTCTGGTTTCAAAGTATGAAACGTTTAAAAAGTATAATATCAAAGATTTAATCAGAAGTAGCACCAAATCCACCCATGCTCTACCTGCCTTGAGATGGAATGTACAAATCATTCTTCAGGGGGTTCAAAGGCCAAATTTACCTTTTATATTCCAAAGAAAAAGGAAGTAAATTACTGTGGAACTAATCAATGAATAAGACCTATATTTCCTGGCATTTTCTCTCTGGACATATCCCCAAAGAATATCTATCTATCTATCTATCTATCTATCTATCTATCTATCTATCTCTCACCTAGCTCATTATAGCCTAGCTTCAAGTAATCCTCTCACATCAAGCCCCTCAAAGTGATGGGATTCGAGGTACAATCAACCATGCCTGATCGAAAAAAATCTTTAAAAAATTTTTTTATAAGGGACTCTAAGAAAGGGTGTGTAGGTCTGATAAAACAGGCAGAAGGTGCACTAACGCATCCCATAATGAAGTGTGGAAACTAAACCATACTAGACTCTTTGAGTTTAGAAGAATAAGTGGCCTACAAGTGAGAATCTCAGAAACAGTGTCTCCACAGCTCAAGAGAAAAATAAATCAGTAAATTTTAAAAATTATGCCCATCAGGAAAATAAAGAAAAAAGTGAATCAGGTTAGACTGAGATCTGAAAATCTTAACTGTTGAGGGGACTGTGGCATGATAGTTCACAGCAACCTCAAACTCTTCGGCTCAAGTGATCTTCTTACTTCAGCCTCCCCAGTAGCTGAGACTACAGGCATGTGTCACCTCTGCCTGGGCTATTTTTCTATTTTTAGTAGAGATGAGGTCTCACTCTTGCTTAGGCTAACCTTATATTTAAAGTATATCCGGTGTAAATAGCATTTACTAGATTACTTTTAACATAAATCTAGTGGGGAAATCTTAGTGAATATTTATTCCATTTATACCTTTATTATTATTACTATTATTATTTTGCAGTTTTTGGCGAGGGCTGGGTTTGAACCTACCACCTCCAGCACATGGGACCAGTGCCTTACTCTTTTGAGCCACAGGCGCCACCTACCTTAAGTAATTATAAATAACAGATGATTTGTTTTTAATATCTTACTATTTGATTTGATGTGGCCCTTCTGGTTTATGCTACCTTGCTCTTTCTCTCCTGCCTTCATTTTCACTATCCGTATGTGTTATCCCATGATTTCTTTCTGTTAACGTTTTTATTTTGAGGTGATTTGGGATTCGCATGAATTTGTAAGAAATAATACTGAGAGAATCCAACACAATCTTTTCCCTGATCAACCAACATAGGTAACATTCTGCTTTACAATCTTTAGAAATAGTTCATTTCATTTAGCATAATTCCCTGGATATTTACCAAAGTTACTGTGTGTATCAATAGTTCATTTCTTGTCATTTTGGAGTAGTCTTCCATAGTATATATATACCACAGTCTATTTATTCACTTGTTGAAGGGTATCTGGGCTGATTGCAGTTTTCATTTATTACTATAAAAATGCTATGAGCATTAATGAACACATGTTTGTGAACACACATTTTTATTTCTTTGGGATAAATGCCTAATACTGCAATTGCTGGGTTGCATGGTAGTTTCACATGTCTTGCAATTGGTGAACAGATCAACTGTCATATAGCCATACAGCCATACACTGAAATACTATTCAGCAAGATAAAGGAATGAACCAGACTGGAAAAGAAGCCCAGTCTCTGCTTTCTACATTGTGTGACTCCATTTATATGACATTCTATGAAAAACAGAACTCTAGTAAGAGAGAACAAGTCAGGGATCAGCAAGGACTGGAGATCCTTGCTGAGGATCTGAGAGGAATCCAGATGAGAGGAACTGACTACAAGAGGACAAGACAGAATATTTTAATTTTGGAGTAATGAAAACATATTATATCGTGTTTGTGGTACTTATTATATGACTATATATGCTTATTACCAACTCATGGAACCACACAGTACAAATGGTGATTTTTATTTTATCTAAATAATACTAGAATAATAAAGAAAGGGAAAAATCACATATGCCTGATTATCTAGAGAATTCAGGCTACAGTCTGAGCAAGGATTTTATTTTTTAAATTCTTATTTTGAAATGCTTATAAGTTTGTAGGAAGTTGCAAGAAAAATACAAGGAGTTTCTACACACTCTTCACAGTTTTCCCCAGTGCTAACGTCTTGCATCCCTAGAGCACATTATTAGACATTGGTACAATCCACAATGTGTATTCATATTTTACCATTTTTACGTATGTTTTTATTTCCATGCAATTTTATCACACATGTACACGTGATCTTAGCCAATAGGTCAAGAAGTGATATCACAAGTGTAGATTCATGTAAACACCACCACAATTAAGTTATAGAAGTGTTCCATCACCACAAAGATCCATTGTGCTACCCCTTACTGCCACACCCCTGCCTTTCCCTATATCTCTAATACCTGATAGCCCATCTAGTATCCATTTCTATAATTCTGTCATTTCCATAATCTTATATAAATAGACTCATACAGTATCTAGATGTGACTTAGTAAAAACTCTCTAGTTAATTCTAATGCAGTGCCAAAGTTTCATAACAAGTGTATAATATAAAACTTCTTCTTTTTCAGGGTAGTAAAGAAAGATTTTATTTAGGAAAAACAAAGAGAAAGTTTAGAGTACTTCCAAGGAGAATTAGAAGTGGGTCCCTCTCATAAAGGAGAAAAGGTGAGAGAGACGTCCTGCTTATCTTATCTCATAAGTTACTTAATTTTTTTTTTTTTTTGAGACAGAAGTCTTACTACAGTTGTCCTTGGTAGAGCTGTGGCGTCACAGCTCACAGCAACCTCAGACTCCTGGGCTTAAGTGATTCTCTTGCCTCAGCATCCCAAGTAACTGAAACTATAGGTGTCCGCCACAACTCCCGACTATTTTTTGTTGGTGGTGGTGTAGTTGTCATTGTTATTTTAGCAGACTTGGGACGAGTTCGAACCTGCCAGCCCCAGTCTCAAGCAAATGATGCATTTTATACAACAGGGATTGAATATTAATTTACCATATGAATAAAAACACTTCTTTGTCCATATTTCTGAATTTTTCCTTTGAATATATCCCCATAAGTAGTAAATAGGTTAATGAATATTCATACTTATAAACTTTTTAAAAATTGACAACATAACTTGAGATCTAGCTTCTTAACTAATATAGATGTGCAATACAGTTTTGTTAAGGATAGGCACAATGTTGTACAGACTATCTCCAGAAGTTATTCATGTTACATAATGGAAACTTTATTCCCATTGAAGGCCAACCCCTCTGCTTCTCCTTTCCCAGCAAATAGACCTTCAGAAAGATTAGACTACATTTTACTGAATCAAGAGAGAACTGGTATTCTCATATTCAGTTGCCCCTCTCTTCTTCCACCACCTTGCAGAAAGTATATTTTAAATTGCTTTCCATTCTTTATTTATTGGATAGTAAAGATTATCTTAGAACTATTTTATCATGAATTTAATTTATAGTTCTAGTTTTTAAGCCATGTGTTTGAAAATTTAACTACTAATGTAATTATATACTTTTATTTTGATTAATATGTAACTATAATTTATTAAGAATGTTAATAATTTCCCTGCAATAGTTGTAGTAAATAGGCATCTTCTCTACTTGCAGGAAAGATTCTATTTCCTTTCAATACAATTATCTTGTCAAAACCTGTAAAAAATGTCTTACATAGGAAAAATACAAAAAAATTAAAACATATTTTTTAGCTACCCCTGTAACATACTATACCGACATTACATATGCAATAAAGAACAACAGAGCTATAAATATGACATTGACTGGAAGTGTTTTTAGTGAAAACACTCGCTTGCACACGCATACACACACACACACACACACGCATTTCTAATAGGAGAATATACTTAATAAAAATCCAGTTCTTTTCTCAGAGGTGAGAAAGTTGCCATCATAAATACAAGATTGTCTATTTACACTTGTCTTCAAGGGGAAAAAAACTAAAAGTGGGTAATTTCTTCTTCTTCTTAATTCATTGCTCAATAATATCAGTATCAATGAAGTCTCAAAAAAGATTGATAGCATCATAGTAATCTGTGTTTTGCTGTAATAAACTATTTCACCCCAAAGGCAACGAACCAAATCTGAGGTGTCAGAAGAAATAAAGTCTAATATTTTTTAAATGTTGTAAAGCCAACAAGTTTTTCTCTCCACTTTATACCAGTACTGAAACCACAAAACCGTCCAACATGATGTACTTTAAGGAAGAAATTCCTCTCTCTCCCTTCCCCCTCAAGCAGTTAAACTTTTTTTTTTTCAAGTTCATGTTTTATCATGGTAGATTACAAGATTGTTTAAGAGCTTTTGATGTTTTCTACAGGCATTTACATGCCACAAGTCTGTAGACCTCTCCAGGCCTTAGTTCCCTCATCTGTATTGGAAGACGTTCTATATTTCTAAAAGTTCCCTTTTACTACTTCTGTACCCTAAGGTTCTGTAAAATACATGAAAACCAGTGACTTTAAAACTGTACTTTTATGAAACACAAAACTGGTGTTTTCCAATTCTATCTGTAGAACTCTGGCCCTGAGGATAAGAGGTCAACAAAGCAGAGCCACGTCCTGCCCTGGAGCTTTATTCTAGCTCCTCTCAGATCCGAAACAAGTGATCACCAGGGTTTGCTGTGAAAGATATGGTTAATCTGAGCCAAAATCTAGAAGCATTCTGTACCTTTATCAAGAATTCACATTCTCTAATGAAATAAGAGATAGAAAAATATTTTAAAAGACCTGTAATTATGTCATATTTTGTATAAAAATGATTTTGAATTTGTCGATTGTTTAGTATCCTTTTAAGAAGAAATCAGCTAATATATCGCTCTTAGTGACTGGTGTTAGAGAAAGTTTAATTTTCTCATATGCTTGTATAATTCTTGTGAATAAACACACAAAATCATTACCTTTGCCTTGGCTCCAAGATAGTTCAGAGCTAAATTTGCTGTTCTATGAAAGCAGTTATCTTCAGCTTACCTTTTTCTGGTATAATCTACTGAGTTTACGGTTTCCATCACCCAATCAGAGTCTCCCACCATTAAAATCATCCATGCCTCTTGCAATTTATCATTGAAATATTGAATGGGATCTTACTACTAATCTGGTAGTTCAAAATGGTTAGATCATGGTACTCAGCCAGATGTTCCATAAATTGCATAAGTCCTGGGAGGTTGAGTTTATACGGCAAGCCTAACTATGTGATGAAGATGATGGTTCTTCTTTTGGAAGTTTGGATGAAAGTGTTTGAAGGAGGGGAGGTACATGTGAGAGGACCTACTGCATAGTTAATTTCAGTTTACCTGTAACTGACTGTTTTCTGATTAAGAACTTGTGACCAAGAAGAAGAGTTCTTCTGTCCAGTACTTCTACATGGACCTTCTTATTGAGGCCATGTAGCACACACAATTTGGTCCTTAGTGATATGATTCTGTATTCAGTTATTTGAGAGTCAGTATTGCCTAGTGTTAAGGGAAAGGACTCAATCTCACACTGCCACTTTCTAGTTTCTTAAATTGTTTATTCTACCCAAAGCAATCTACAGATTTAATTCAATTCCCTTTAAAATACCAACATCATATTTTGAAGAACTAGAAATAATAGTACTTCATTTTGTATGGAACCAGAAAAAAAACCATATAGCCAAGACTATTTTTAGTAATAAAACAAAGCCAGAGGCATCATCCTACTAGACTTCAGGCTATATTACAAGTCCACAGTAATCAAAACAGCATGGTATTGACACAAAAATAGAGACATAGACATACGGAACAGAAAAGAAAACCAAGAGATGAAACTAGTCTCTACTTGCCATATGATCATTGATAAACCAGAAGAAAGCATACAATAGGGAAAAGAATCCCTATTCAACAAATGGTCCTGGGAGAACTAGATAGCCACATGTAAGACTGAAACTTGACATGCACCTTTTACCACTTACAAAAATTGATTCAAGATGGAGAAAAGACTGAAATCTAAGACTTAAATGAAACAATAAAAATCCTAGAAGAAAGTATGGTGGAAACTCTTGATGATGTTGGACTGGGGAAAGATTTTATGACAAAGACTTTAGTGCCCATAGCAACTACCAAAAATTAACAAATCGGACTTAATTAAGCTGAAAAGCTACAGCACAGGTAAGGACACAAGTAAAGCAAAAAGACAACCTTCAGATTGGGAAGAGATATTTGCAAGGTATTGATCTGACAAAGGGTTGATAACTAAAATCTACAAAGAACTCAAATTAATCAATGAAAAAAGAGTAAACAATCCCATCTACCTCTGGGAAAGTGATATGAAAAGAACCTTCTCTTATGAAGATAGACAGCTGGCTAACAAGCATTTGAAAAAAAAATCCTCTTTGTCCCTTATTATCAGAGAAATGCAAGTCAAAACCACCCTAGATATTATCTAATGCCAGTAAGAATAGCCCAGATCACAAAATCTGAAAACTACAGATGCTGGCATGGATATGGAGAGAAGGGAACATTTTTTACACTTTTGGTTGGTTGGATTCAAATTAGACCTCCCATTTGATCCTGCAATCCCATAACTAGGCAACTACCCAGAAGAAAATAATCCTTTTATCATAAGGACATTTGTACTAGACTGTTTATCACAGAACAATTTATAATTGCCAAAAGGTGGAAACAACCTAAATGTCCACCAGCCCAGGAATGGATTAACAAACTGAGGTGTATGTATATCATGGAATAGTATTCAGCCATTAAAATATGGAGAGTTTACATCTTTTGTATGAACCTGGATGGAGTTGGAAAACATTCTTTTTAGTAAAGCATCACAAGAATGGGGAAGCAAGAATCCAATGTACTCAATTCTGAAATGAAGCCAGTAGATGATCTAATACATACCCTAATAAGAGAAAAATTCAAATCAATTCAAGGTGGGGGGTAAGGGAATGAGGGAGCTGGGAGAGGGGAGGTGGGAAGGGGGTGGGAGTCACAATGTATAACATAATTCTTGGGGGGCAGGACACAATTATAAGAGGGACTTTATCTAACAAATGCAATCAGTGTAACCTAATTCTTGTACCCTCAATGAACCCCAAACAATAAATAATCTAAATTTTCAGAGGCTCAATTTATTCTTTTAGAAATAGAATAATAGAGAGGTCCTTTGGAATTGTTTGAGATAACTCATATGAACAATTTAGGATCATCTCTCAATACAGGGGAAGTATATGTTAGCTATTGATTTTAGCTATATTTTTTATTGATTTCCATTCATGATTTTATATATATATATATATATATATATATATATATATATATATATGATGGCATATGATGACTGTATTTATTTAAAATACTTCAATATAGACAAAATGTGATTATATATGTATGTGGGAGCTTTCAGTTACCCTTAGCAGGAATTCAACAGAGATAAGATAGCCACATTCCTGAGGAAGGTATTATATAGAGAAACTTCAGTGATCAGTTTTCCTTGTGAGCATCAAAGAAGTTTGCTCATTAACATAAGCAAGTTTCTAGTAAGTCAGAAACACGATTTTGTTGGAGAAATTATAGATAAATCTATAAGGTGTTCATCAGTGATGGAATCTCACTGCTAATTCTCCAGGTCTGTGTATTGGCTCAAATATTTTAGACCTTATTTGATCCCTTGCATGAACAATGATAAAAATGCAGCAAAGACTATACCCTTCACCTATTCTTTCTGCATGACAACCTAGGCTTGATTCACAAATATTGATTTTCCACTATTGATTCAGAGGTTTCTTGATTGCCTGATTTAGATTTATCCAGATCTAAAAATAAATTATTGTCACATTTTCCTCAAGTGAATCTTTCATGCAAGTTATTTTATTTAAAACCCTAGAACTTCATCTTTTTTTTTTTTTTTTTTTTTTTAGATAGGACCTTGCTGTGTAACCCAGGGTAAAAAGTAGTGTCATTGTCACAGGTCACTGCAACCTTAAGCTCCTGGGCTTAAGAGATCCTCTTGCCTCAGACTCCCAAGTGCCTGGAACTATAGGTGTACACCACAATACCTGGCTATTTCTTCTATTTTTTGTTGTTACAAGGTCCTGCTCTTGCTCAGACTGTTCTTGAACTCTTGACCTCAAGCAAAACTCCCACCTCAAAATAGGTTGTATGCTTCACTGATAATACACATTGGTATCCCCCACCCAGGTAATATGCCATATCCCCATACAATGTACCCGTTGGGTGGGAACTTACTCAACCCTTTCCCTCCTCCCCCCGTTTGAATTTAATGTAGTTTTTCACTCATGTGATTATCTATGTGTTAATTCAATAGTTTCAAATTGGTGCTGAGTACATGGTATGCTTATTTTTCCATTTTGGTGTTTGTTTGCTTTGGAGAATAATATCCAAACTCATCCAGGTTGTTACAAAAGATATAAATCTCTGCGTTTTTTGTTTGCTTGTTTGTTTTATATCTGAATAGTATTTCACGGTATATATTCACCACAACTCAGCCTCTTGGAAAGAAGTATGGATACTCCTCATAGAGCTGAGAGTTGACCCACTATTTGATCCTACAATCTCATTACTAGTTATCTACCCAGAAGAAAAAATACCACTTTGCCCGAAGGACATTTGCACGTGAATGTTTACAGCAGCATAATTCACAGTCACAAAGATGTGGAAGCAACCCAAGTGCCCCTCATATGTGAAGAGCTTAAAAATTTCTGCAACTGAATTGTCCTGAGACATGATCTTATTGTAACCTGAGAATTATCTTTATTTATTTCAAACTTGACAGCTATCAATAGGTGCCAAGAACTGGCTGTGCACAGGCATAGTGGTTTCAGCTAATTTACAGCAGTATGACTCCCTAATCCAACTACATTATACATTTCTTGAGGACAGAAGCCAAAACTTATCTAATCATTATTTTTTCCAACAAACATTTATTAATAATCTAATGATTACAAAGTATTGTTATGGTAAGTGGGGATCCTCTCATGACTAAGTTAAGGTCTTTAGTCTCAATAAATTGGTGATTTGGTGAATTCTTTTAATGCTGGATAATTCTTTTTACAATTTAAGTTACCTAGAACACATTCTTGGCATTACTTAGTAAGTAGTTAGTTGAAAGATTAATTTATTTCTCCCAGGAAAATTATTTCCCCAAATGTATAATCCCTTTCTCTAACTGAAGGGGAGATCTTTGTTAATTTTTTTTTAGCAGAAAATCAGATATATTTGTCATGAAATAAATTCACCAACATGCAATTGCCGTTTGTGAAAAAATTGCTCTGCAATAAGTTAATGGGTTCCATTGGGCTTGTTTTGATAAAACATTCATGTAATGCAACTTGCTTAGTTGTGTGTGAAACATATTCCACCAACACAAAACAACAGTTTTTTTTTTGTTTTTTTTGCATTTTCCCCCTCTAAAATGGATTTTTAAATTTACTTTTCACCTAAGGCCTTTCTGTCAAAACAAAAATACTTTCCTTGTAAGAGCAAAATGTTTCATGCTTATCCTATAATTCATGGGTACTCTAAAGAAGAAATCAAGATGAAAGCCAAAGTTTCAACTCTGGTTTCTTAATCATTTTCCTTCACTACTTTTCTTGTTTGTTGTGGCTGTTTTTCACGTAATCTAGCACCATGAGTGGCCCTTCGGCAGAGATGTTTGGTAGATAATAGCATATGCTGGGCTGCCACTTCATTGTCTTCCTCTGGACCCAGGACGCCAGGGCCCCCGTATTCTCCCTGAGGTCCTCTTTGAGGCATAACAATTAACCTCAGTCGTAATTTATTCAGCAGCCTTTTCTTTTTTCATCCTTTCATTAAATTGTAACCTTAGTACGTTCACTTATACATACAGGATTGTGGACAATGAGTAGTGGTATTTTAAATGAAAACACCCTCATGAGCATTGACTAGCTCATGATTTATTCCTCTTTGGTAACAAAATATATCTTAATTTAGCTAAAATGTCCTGTTACCCTAAGAAACCTACCTCAGTTATAGAATTTATAGTAACAAAAGAAAGGACTTACTGCCATGTTGAGAGAATTTGACAGGAGGCTGATTTTTAAAAAAATTTTCTTCTAAGTGCCTCAAAAGAATCTACACCTAATCTGCACATATGGACATAATATGTGATATGATTTGAGCTCATGGAAATAGCAGATACCTAGTTATAGAGAATTCAAAATTCTATTTTCACTTATAGAAATTTAACAAATAGGAAAACAGTGTAATTGTATTTAAGTTGTCTTTAGAGGCAGCAGTGGAGTCAGGTTAGTGGACTAATCACAGTGTTTAATGTTACTAGCCACAGATAAAACTGGTAAAATTCTACCTATGATGGTTAATTCTATGTGTCAGTTTGGCCAGCCACAGTACCAAGATATCTGCGTATTTATGAAGTTTCTATGAAGGTGTTTCATGGATGAGATGAACATACAAATTGGTGGGCTCTGAGTAAAGCATACTGCTCTTCTGAATGTGGGTGGGTCTCATTCAATCAGGTGAAGACCTGCCTGAGCAAGAAAAAGTTCTGGCAGAATATGGACTTTGGATGTGAAATGCAACTCTTCCCTGGGTTTTCAGCCTGCTGGCCCATTATATCAGATTTTGGACTGGCTAAGCCTCCACAATTCTGTGAGCCATTTTCTTAAAAATAAATCTATCTCTTTATACATATTGGTTGTGTTTCTCTGTACAACACTAACTAGTACAATACTCATATACATATACTAGCGCAGTACATCATATATTATAAGTATATATGATGGGCATGGTCAACATATAATCACAACTGGGATAATATTTTAAAATTAAAGGGCCTGGGTCTTTGAAAGCTGTAGTCAGAAAATAAATTGGAGAGACTTCCATAGTCATCTGGCATTGACCTTTGGCTAAGCAGGAAGCTTTTTCTATTTGTTGTTTTAAACTGGCTATGGCTATGTGATTTTGTTAGGTATCTTAGCTTAAACTCCCACAGTTGCAGGTGCTGAGACAAGAAATCAAGGACAACTGTTCAATTTCGAAGGTACATGGAAAAGAGACAAATTATAAAGATCAGTTATTATGCTGGTTAATACTGTGTAAAATATATGTCTTGAAATGTTGCCACCCTAGGAACCAGCAATTTCTGTGAGTTAGTGGGAGGGAGTTACTGGCAGGGGGTATCAATTTCTTGCCTTTTCTAAAGAGCAGGAAGGAAGCCTTCTGAAATTCCAAGAAAACTCAAGCACACAGATATTGATACTGACCATGGAATGTTGGTGAGCTTACTGGAATAGTAAAGTCTGAGCGATACAGGTGGGGCATTGATAGCATCTCCCCCTTTAGAAAGTCTAGACTTTCTTTGTTTTTAATCTTTCAACATCAGAGAGTCAGTAGGTAATTCAATTTTTATCAAATAGAGATTAGTTTTCAGCATCTAGTAGACAGTCCAGAGCTTGTTTAGCAGCCTAGGAATATCGTTGATGATCCAAGATTTTCCATCCTTCCTTACTATCCCTAACACAGTAGGAAGCACACCGGCACTGTTGGGACCTCCACAGCATAGGTGCCTGTAGTCTTTACCCATGCACATGGATCATGGCTGCAAGACAGCTGCTATTACCCTAAGACTCATAACAAGGAACACAAGGAGAAAGAACAAGGAGGAAGAGAAAAGCTGGACAGCCCAAGCTATTTCATTTCATACACTTGCATCTTTAATCAGAAAATAATCTTTACAAATTTCCAATGAACTTAGCAATTCCCATGTCACATAGCCAACTCTGCCTATAAAAACATAGATATAGCTGTTTATCAAGTTCAATGTTAAGACACAAAAGCCTTTCTAGATATTTTAAGAAGGAAAGGATTCAATGATGTAATTTAATGCTCACTAATTAACTGAAAAGACAGGAGTGAATTTTAATCTGGATCTTTAGTAATTCCTAGAACAACTTAGTTGATGTATGCATCCAGGACATGATATGGCCACCATCAGGAAACTGGTGCTCTATGAAGATACCATTGTTAACTACTGAGTTTAGAAAGACACACATGAGGTGTGAGTCAGTGATTAGGAAACTAGGATCAGAGAATTGAGCCTGCTGCAACCGCTGAAAAACAGCCCACAGCACTGGTGTGAACAAAACAAAAAGCATGTATCCATGTGGGTAATTGGCATTCAGAATGCTGATTAATAATGTTGGCATCAGCTCTCCTTCCAGTAATCCCAGGAGAAATTCAATTGTCACCTAAGGTGGTAGGGATGCTACTCCAAGTCCACAATTTCCTTTTCATCAAAGTCTTACCTGAGAGAGTTACACCCCTTGTCTAACTCAGGTTCAAGGTTGATGATCATAGAACTCTGGCTAAGCCTTTATGATAAATATAGATAAGAGTAGCAAAAAGAGGAAGTGATAAAGAAATGTAGTCACCACAATAAAAATATATTTATTGAACATGAAGATTGATTATATTTTTCCTCAGAGTTAGAAATTTTCCAGTATAAAATGCATCTTAGCACTGATTAATATTTTTATTGTCATTCAAAAGAGCTCAATCACATCGTATCATGGTTATTTTTACCCTGGAATGGGAATCCACAATTATTTTTATTAAATTTATATAAAGTATAAAACAATATATGATATATATTGAAAAAAATAAGTATTGAAGTATTTATGGGAGTACTAGCTTGTACTTAGTCCTTGTTGATATATTTTGGGTAATTAGCAGGGGCTGAAATGTAGTTGCTTTGTTGCAGAGAAGAAGAGGCAAGCAAAGCTCATTCTATTCCTGTTATAATTTCTAGTCAAGAAGTTCAATATAACTATATTATAAGGCACTAAAATGATACCTATAGACTGAGTGAAAATGATATAATAGTTTAAAGGTGAACTAATGGGTTATAAAAAACCCCACCAGCATTCTGGATCCAATGAACAGGAAAGAATTTGATTACATACACAAAGATCAGCCTTTACAAAATACATTTCTCACTCCTACAATAACACACTCAGTAGTTTGTTTCACTCTGTAATAATAAGACCATCAAGGCCAAAATAGCATGTGCAATGTAATAAAGATATAGATTTAGGAAAAATGATATCATATTACATAAGATGCAATTACTATGTGTTCTAGAAGATTGCCTTGAGCTACTAGTAAGTATACTCAGGGCTCAACTTTGACTATTTCAGGGATATTAAAAATACATCACAAAGTAATACTTTTGAATTAAAAAATATCAAGTAAAGAGTACTAGAGTTTTCTATAAAAGGGATTATTAATTTCCACAATGCCACTAAAACACTAAAGAGAATCAAGTGGCTCATCCATAAAGTTTTAATGCAGCAAAACAACAGTAAATGGTTAATAATAGCCACAGATTTTTCCTCTAAATGTGAAAGAATGTTTAGACTCAAATATGGGGGAAAAAATCTATAATGTGTCTCTGTGTTTATGTGTGTGTGTCTATGTGGGGTAAGAAAAGTGAGGGAAGACAACGAAAAAAAAAAGAATATTTCAAGATACTTACCAAATTTCTGAAATTTATTGCCAATGTTTTGACTAAGGAAAGGCTTTTAGGATTCTTGAGTTAACAATACCATGCACTAAAGCCCTACAGTTGTAACACAAACCAGATACTATTATCTATAATAAGGAAAGCATCTTAGTTTAAAATTACTGAACTGGAGTTCCCAAGGCCAAAGCTACCTTGAATATGGCAGTGGACATCTGAGAAAAAGAAGAAAGAACTACTTTAAACTAAGGAAGCATGTCATATCTAGTAGTCGTGGAGCTTAAAACTGCTGTAGTTCTTTGCTCTAGAGTATTTGAAGAAATATTTGAGAAGATATTGATGTATTTTCTAACTTTTTTCTTTAAAGATTGCCTTTATTGGTCAGGTGTGGTGACTTATGCCTATATTCTTAGCACTCTAAGAGGACAATGTGGGTGGATTGCTTGAGCTCAGGAGTGGAGACCAGCCTTTGTACAGGGAGAGACCTGATAAATATAGAAAACTAGCCAGGTGTAGTGACACACACATGTTGTCTCAGAGACATAAGAGACTGAGGCAAGAGGATTGCTCAAGCCCCAGAGAGTTTGAGGTTGCTGTGAACTATGATGCCACGGCGGCACTCTACCCAGGGTGACAGAGTGAGATTCTTTCAAAAAAAGAAAAAAAAAGAAATAAAAGATTTCCTTTATGTTATACTAGTAGAAGCTAAGCAATCTTAATATGAGTACTTTACATTTTCCAAAAGAAATCACATTCTTCCCAAAATATATGCTCCCTTTTCAGTGTTTTCTAGTTCAAAATGATACCATTCTAATCTCTATAAAATATTTTCTTTGTAATAATAGAATTAAATAATCTCAAGAAGAACATGATATTGTGATAATGAACTAAAAAGCAAAACAAAAACTTCATGATACACAGAAGATGCTTACAAATTACACATATCAGAAACGAGAAAAGATACCACTAAATGTCAAAATAATGAATAATTTTATGATAAAATTTAAAAACTTTCAGTTCTTAGTGGGAATACTTTCAATTTTTCCCCACTCAGTATGATGTTGGCTATGGATATGACATATGTGGCTTTTATAATCCTGAGATATGTTCCTTTTATAACTAATTTGTTGAGGTTTTTATCATGAAAGTGTATTGAACTTTGCCATATGCTTTTTTTGCATCTATTGAGATGATCATGTGATCTTTGTTTTGCTTTTCTTTATGTAATGAATCACATTTATTGATTTACATATGTTGAGCTATCCTTGTATCCCTGGGATGAAGCCCACCTGGTCATAGTGGATTATTCTTTTGATATGCTTTTGAATTTGGTTTGCTAGTATTTTTTTGAGGATTTTTGCATGTATATTTATAAGGGATATCGATTTGTAATTTTGTTTTTGTTATAGTATTCTTTCCTGGCTTGGGTATCAAGATGATACTGATTAGTAGAATGAGTTCGGGACGATTCCCTCCTTCTTGATGTTGTCTGATAATTTCTGCAGTCTAGATATCAGCTCCAACACCACTTCTGTTTAACATAGAAAGTCCTAGCTAGAGCAATCAGGCAAGAGAAATAAATGAAAGATACTCAAATTGGGAAAATAGAGGTCAAACTATCATTGTTTGATGACTATATGATCTTACATCTGGAAAACCCAAAAGACCAAGAGAATCCTAGAATTGATAAATAAATTTAGCAAAGTCTCAGTTACAAAATTAATGTACCAAAAATCAGTAGCATTCCTATATACCAACCCTAGTCAAGCTGAGAGTCAATCAAAGACTCGATATCATTTGCAATAGCTAAAAGTAAATAAATAAATAAATAAAGTAGGGTAATATTCTTAACCAAGGAGGTGAAAGTTCTCAATATGGAAAACCACAAAACACTGAGGAGAGAAATTGTAGGTGACAAAAACAAATGGAAAAATATGTCATGCTCATGGATCAGTACAATCAACACTGCTAAAATGTCCATACTACCCAAAATGATTTACAGATTCAATGCAATCCTGATCAAAATACCAATGTCAGATATCATGGATCCAGAAAATATATTTCTACAGTTTTTGGGAACCAGCCAAGCCTGGATAGCCAAAGCAATCCTAAGCAAAAAAATTCTAGAGGCATTACATGACCAGATTTCAAACTATATCCCAAGGCTATAGTAACCAAAACAGCATGGTGCTGGCACAAAAATAGAGACCTAGACCTAGGGAACAGAACAAAGAACTCAGGTATAAAAACATCTATATATAGCCAACTGATCTTTGAAAAAGTCAATAACAGTATATGCTAGGGAATAGAAGCTCTGTTCTAAAAATGGTATTGGAAAATTTGTATAGCCACATGCAGAAAAATGAAACAGAGTCCATATGTCTCACCACTCACAAAAATTAATTCAAGATAAAGAACAGACTTAAATCCAAGGCATGAAACTATACGAATTCTAGAGGAAAATATATGTAAAACTCTTCTAGGTATCAGTTTAAGCAAAGGATTTAGGAAAAAGACCCCAGTGGACATCATGGCAACAACAAAAATTTTTTTTTTTTTTTGAGATGGAGCCTCAAGCTGTCCCTCTGGGTAGAGTGCCATGGCATCATGCTCACAGCAACCTCCAACTCCTGGGCTCAAGCGAGTCTCCTGTCTCAGCCTCCCAAGTAGCTGGGACTACAGGCGTTTGCCACAACGCCCGGCCATTTTTTTTTGGTTGCCGCATC
>CAUYTI010088951.1:0-24710 GCA_963575145.1 Galago senegalensis
GTTCTTAGGCTATTTGGTTATAGCTTTCATATAAAAGGTTTAAATTAGTCTCATAATAGGGGTGTGTACATTGGATACTTTTTCCTCCATTCTCGTGATACTTTGCTCAGAAGAACATTCTCCAGCTCCATCCATGTGAAAATAAAGGATGTAAATTCTCCATCCTTCTTAATGGCTGCATAGTATTCCATGGTGTACATATACCACAGTTTGTTGATCCATTCATGGATCGATGGACACTTGGGCTTCTTCCATGATCAAAAATAATTTAATTCATTATCTTTAAAATTTTCACAGCACTCCTAAGATCTTCTCACAGAGCACCATGCTGCAGCACACAGGTTGAGAATTATTGGGGTAATGTGCCATGTGAAGAATTGCTGATCAACATGTTATGGTGGGGTTGCTGTGTGGGTACAAAGCAGGGCATGAGCTCACCTGGGTAGGGATTCAGGTCAGCTGCCAACAGAGGGTTTTCTAGTCCATTGCTCCTTTCTTTCTCCAGTACCACATATACTATCATCCGCTAAGCATTTGAAAACTGGAATACTGTAAAAGCCTCTTAGTGATCTTCTTGTCTCCAAACTGGTCCTCTTCACACTGCCTCTGAGTCTTTTGAAGATGCAATTTTGTCTGTACACACACTTCACCCTACTTAAAGCTCATCAGTGTCTTAGGATAAAACCTGAATACTGTGTATAAGACAAAGCTGGTAACAATATGGCCCCTGCTGACCTTTTCAACCTTTTAATAGATACTAACACTTCTCCCAGTACCCGCAGACAAAATCCTATCCTTTGCAGATGCTATTCTCTTGCTCTTGAATCCTCTCCCTATATATCTCCCTGAGGAATCACTACTTTTCTTTTAGGACTGTTAAAACTCCCTACCTGGCCCCTGCCCTGTGGTCCTCAGGCATAATTGTTGGCTCCATACTTGGTCTTCTCTTGGTGCTTCAAACATTTTCAGCTGCCCTCATCTCTTTGTTTTGGACTAAACTGGTCTGTTAGATGTATGTTCATCATCAGATAGTGACCATCTTGCTGATAGGGACCATGTCTTACCCATCTTTATATCTGTGTTGCCAAGAAGTCAGTGTCTGACACATAATGGGCATTTGATAAATATTTGTCACATAAATATAAATAACTTGGGGAAAAAGCATGTTCTCAGAGATCATAGCTTTAAAGATTTAAAGAAAACTGTTTAAAAAATGAAAAGTAAATTCTTTTGAAAGTAACTAGACAACAAAGGTATATTAAGATGTTTTGTTCTTGATATTACCCTTTATTTTTTAGTCAAAGATATTTCCTTCATCTGCAATTAATAGCACATACCATGGGACACCCATTTCTCACTAAAACAAGACTGGGAATTCTAATGCCTCTGAGTGTTCTCAGAGATATGGTATGCTATGTCTTCTCTGTGCCAGTTCTGGCCTTTCACGAATAACTTTGTGATTGGGTAATTTAACCTCCTGCAGCCTTGGTTTCCCTATCTATGTAATAGGAGCAATATCAGCCTGCAGTGAGTTGAATAATGATCTCCCAAATATATCTACCTGGAACTTTATCCTAATTTGGATAATTAAGGTCTTAAGATCCTTATGGATTGAGGTGGACCTGATATCCAATGACAGATATCCTAGGAAGGGTAGAACAGGAGACTCAGACACAGAACAGAAACAGAGAGAAGACAGAGGCAGAGGTTGGAGTGATGACCATTTAAGTGAAGGAACACCAGAAATTGCCAACAGCCACCAGAAGCTAAGAAAAAGGCATGGAATGGATTCTCCCTGAATCTCCAGAAGGAATCAACTCTGCTGACATCTTGATTTCAGATTCCTTGGCCTCCAGAACTGTGAGATGATAAATTTCTCTTTTAAGCCACCCAGTTGGTGGTCATTCATTACAACAGCTGCAGGAAATGAATACCCAGCCTTAACTGGACCACCAGGGCCTTGAGAAGATCAAATGAGATAGCAGGCATGACAGAGGATCTGGGTTCTGAGCCCAGCACTGTGTGGCAGGCTGGCTCCTTTTTCCCTGGATCTGAAGGGAGCCTGTCCTAGGCTCCAGGTGACCAGACTCATGGGAGAAGTTAGCTCAACTAGGTCTCAAGTGCTGCCTTGAGTAAGTCCCTCTGCAAAGTGCTTTGAGAGCCTCTGTCCACAGGTTCCATGAAGACAGAGGTCTTGGGGGCTCTAAACCATCTGGGGAGTTCTTTTTTTTTTTTTTTTTTTTTTTTTGAGACAGTGTTTCACTATGTTGTCCTTGGTAGAGTGATGTTCCATCATAGCTCACAGCAACCTCAAATTCTTTGGCTTAGGTAATTCTCTTGCCTCAGCCTCCCAAGTAGCTGGCAAGTGTCCACCACAATGCCTGGCTATTTTGTTGTAGATGTCATTGTCATTTGGCAGGCCTGGGCCAGGTTTGAACCCCCCAGCTCCCATGTATGTGGCTGGCACCCTAGCTGCTGAGCCATAGGCACTGAGCCCATTGGGGTATTTCTTGAGGTCCTTTCTTACATAGTCAGTTTCTCGTTCTCAGGCCTAGGTTAAATTTAGTCAGCCTCTATCATTGTTTTCCTGGCTGCTTAGCTGTGCCCCTGTGAGTGCTTTGCTCTGAGTGGGTAGGGAACTTGGCAGCCTCCATGCTGCAGGCTGATTGAGTTTTCATTATATACACCATTCCAGACTCAAAGCAGAGGGCCCTGTATAAATTAGCATGGCTGTTATGTTGCCTTCCAGCAGAAGCCGGCCTCAGTGCCCTTCTAGGCCTGGCCTGGAGGTCTATACTGGGGAGAACCACAGGAGCAGCCACTTTCCCTTTAGTCCTGTCAAGATGATTATTGTCCACAGCAGGGTGGGGGAGAGCCTCCTGGCTATTTATCCTCTAGAGCAATGGTTCTCAACCTTCCTGATACCACAATGTATTTTCATTGTTAAAAAGGGGTCATGATTCACAGGTTGAGAACCGCTGCTCTAGAGGGGAAAAAAGAGCTTATATCTAGAGCATCCATCAGTTAAATAGGAAAATGCACTCCATTGCCGAGAGTCCTGGAATCATATCTCCATCAGGGAACACCTCTGTTTACTCTCAGCAGGCTAGACAATAGAGCTTAGAGCAATGTTTCTCAGACTTCAGTGTGCATAAAAACTCCTTTGGGCCTTTGTTAAATATACAGATTTTTGAATCCTGTGTCCAGGACTGGGGGCATCTACACATTTGACAGATGTTCCTGGTGATTTCAATGCAGGTGGTCCCAGGGCCATACTTTGAGAAACACTGTCAGCAGCAGGGGTCCTCAAACTTTTTAAACAGGGGGCCAGTTCACTGTCCCTCAGACCATTGGAGGGCCAGACTACAGGCCCCGGGACAAGTCGGCTGCTAAGCAGGATAGGCAATGGCAGCAAAAACACCCAGCAGGCCGGATAAATGTTCTTGGTGGGCCGCATGTGGCCCATGGGCCATAATTTGAGGATGCCTGGCACAAAGGCTTAAAGGCTGTGGCTCTGTACTTGGAGAAATAGCTAAAACGTGTGTGTGGAGCTTGGGCACATTCAACTCCTGTAAGCCTCCATTTCCTTATCTTTTATATGGGGATAATACCTATACCCAATTTACATAGTTGTTTTGAACAACTGAATGATATAATAAATGTGATGTGCTTAGTATAACGTCTGGCATATAATAAGTGCTCAAAAATGTTAGAAATATTATTGTTGCTGAGATTTTGAGGAGGGGAGATGTCTAGAGCAGATATCCTTATGAGTAGGAGAGGTTTGATGAATGCTAGCCGGGTCAGCTGGGATGTCAGTTTCTTAGAGAACTGAGGTGCTTGTGAGGGTGAGGCAGGACCTGATGCTCTTGGGAGGGTTGGGGTAGGAAGCTTGCTGGAACATGAATGTACAGTGGAGCTGGAAGCATATGCCCAGGTTTCCACGCTAAGCATACAGGATGGAGGGTGAGGAAGGATAGAGTAGGCCTCAGGAACTGGAGCAGGGAACCCATTAGTAGAAGGGGGTTGTCTCTCCTGGAACTGGTACAAAGGGAACAACCCAGAAGCCCTGTGGTGAAGATTGATTCTAGGTCATGATATTCAGATGAATGATTTGAAATCCAATGCCAAAGCCCAGTGATTATGGTCACTGTGGGAACAATGCCATGGGGCAGGATGCAGCTTCTGCTGCACCAGATGGAAGCTATATGGAGACCTGAAAGTGCTTAAGTAGCTAGTCTTTACCCTATACTAATAATTTTTACCCAACAGATGCTTGCCCTCTGCATGATTACTCTGTGGACAAAGGAGAGCCTATAGGCAAGGATATAGGGAGACCCCTTAAAAGGAAAGTTCATTGCTGTAGGCCAGGGATGATGGTGGTTTAAACTATGATGATAATTTTTTTTTTTGAGATAGAGTCTTACTATGTTGCCCTCTGTAGAGTGCTGTGGTATCATAGTTCACAGCAACCTCCAATTCCTGGGCTTAAGCGATTCTCCTGCCTTAGCCTCTCAAGTAGCTGAGACTACAGGTGTTCACCACAATGCCTAACTATTTTTTGGTTGCAGTTGTCATTGTTGTTTAGAAGACCTGGGCTGGGTTTGAACCTGCTAGCCCTAGTCCATGTGGCTGGTGCCCTAACCAATGAGCTATGAGTTCTGAGCCTATGATGACAATCTTGAAGACAGGATAGAGAGTCAGAACTAGGAACTCTTTGACTGGGTAAGATTTGCTATAAGATGAATGTGAGAGCAAGAGGGGCAAAAACATGACTCTAAGAGTTTGGCTTAAGCACACATGTGAATGGTGGGACTATTTATTGAGCCAGGAAAGAGTGACATAGAGAAGATTGGTCTTTAAGGAGAGAACTCAAGAGTTTGATTTGGAACCTATTAACTTTGAGGTGTCTAGAAGACATGCAAGTGTAAAGAATAATAGGCATTGGGTATATGTGTCTGGATATGTGGAAAGGGGCTGAGATGAAAGGGAAAGGAGATGCAGATGAAAATGTGAGTCTTTGATAAATAGACAGAATTGAATAACATCACATAGGGATAAAGGTGGGTAGAGGAGAGAGCCAAGGGCAAGAGGCTCTTCTATGTTTAGAGATCTGGAAGAACAAGATAATCCAACAATAGAGTGTTATTCAACACCTGCCCTCTTCCTTGTATATCACCATCAGCTCTAGAGTCAAACATTCCCATAGATCCATCTTCATCATTTATCAGTATAAAAACTTCAGCAGATTATTAACCTCTTTCCAATTTATTTTTCTCTTCCTTTTTCTATTTTTGTTAAGTAGCGATAATAGCACCTACTTTGAGAGGATTCTGTAAAAATTAAAAATGAAAAGGCAAAAGGTCTGGGAATCACTCACAACACCTGGCACAGAGGAAGCCCTCATTAACTTTTAGCTACTGTTAACAATGCTGTGAAAAAATGTTTTATAAATCATAATATGCTAAGGGATTACTACTGCTACCATTGTTATTTTGTAAATTCTCAGAACTAGCATTTTTTCAGTTCCCTGATAATTGAGATGACTTACTGATACATTGGACATTTTATATAAGAGAGTCTAAAGATGGCCTTCCAGGGACCTGGCAAGCTCATTTAATTCATTCCAAGGTACTTCTGTTTTCCCAATACAATGATCATTTAAGTTGTATGAAGAAGACAGAAGAAAGCTGAGGTAGACAGAAAGGATTTGCCACAATCAGTCACCAAAGGTCCAGCCAAAATAGGATTCCACACTCTTTAAGTGATGAGATTTCTGAAACAGAAGACCTCAGCAGCCAGGTATGGTGGTCCCTAGAGACAATCCTCCTTTCATCAGGACTTCATGGAAATCTTGAGGGTTCTTGAGGAACACTAGCTTCTCTTCCTGGTACCTATGGAAACATAAAGAGCAGTGGGTCTCAGCTGACTTGAACGAATAGCTCTTCTGCTTATCTCAATAATTAGAATGCAAAGATATAGGCCAGGGATCTGGAAGGCTCACATAGCACAGGCATTCTGGTTCAAAGTCAGATACTTCAATTCCCTCCTGGCATTTCATTCAAACACCATCAGAAGCAGGACATGCTCATGGCTAAAGTAGGTCTCCAGTGTGCAACCAAAATGGCAACTGGAAGTGAATCTATCATACCCTCAACAATCTTTTGTCTTCACAGAGTGAAGGGAGTAGAGGATATTCTTTACGTCTTTCTGTTAGCCCATCCAGGCAGTATAAGGGGTAGAGCAGGTTTTTAAAAAATCTGCTGGAAGCTAGGAAGCAGGAAACATCAGATGCCAAGTGCCTCAGACCAAACTCTTCTAGGCCAAGAACTCTATGTTCTAAAGTCAAATGGCTCCAAATTAATCCATACCTTAATTTTACCTTGTCATTGGATATTAACCAGCTATACCATTGGATATTAACCAGCTAATGACACATTGTCAAGTTGTTTAATAATTTAGTTACTATATAACAGTGGTTCTCAACCCTAACTGAACATTAGCATTGTATGGAAAATTTTTTTTTCAAGACAGAGTCTCACTTTGTCTGACTTTGTCACCCTCAGTAGAGTGCCATGGAGTCATAGCTCATAGCAACCTCAAGCTCTTGGGCTTAAGTGATTCTCTTGCCTCAGCCTCCCAAATAGTTGGGATTATAGGCATCTGCCACAATGGCTGGCTATTTTTTGGTTGTAGTTGTCATTGTTGTTTGGCAAGCTCAGGTTGGATTCGAACTCACCAGCTCCGGTGTACGTGGCTGGCACCCTAGCCGCTAAGCTATAGGCGCAGAACCTGTATGGAGAATTTTTGAAAAATATTGCAACCTAGTTGATGATTCTGCATTAATTGGTCTGCTGCAGGGCCCAGACCTTGATATGCTGTCAAAGCTTTCTTTTTGATTCTAATTTGTAGCTAAGGCTGAGAACTACCAGAATAGAGAATATCTGGCTTTAGCCTAGTTCTTTTTTATTTTTTTTGAGACAGAGTCTCACTATGTCGCCCTTGGTAGACTGCCATGGTGTCACAGCTCACAGCAACCTCCAACTCCTGGGCTTAAGCGATTCTCTTGCCTTAGCTTTCCAAGTAGCTGGGACTACAGGCGCCCACCACAACGCCTGTTGTTTGGCATGCTCGGGCCAGGTTCGAACCCGCCAGCCTCAGTATATGTGGTTGGCACCGTAACTACTGTGTTACGAGTGCTGAGCCTACCCTAGTTTTTGTAACTATTGAGATAACTGGCTTGATCGGGCTGCTGTTAGAATTGACTGATTTCTCAGTAGCTGGCCTGTGAGAACAATCGGCTGTTCATACTTGACCTAGGGATCCATAACCCCATCTTCGACAGTCTAGAAACTTTAAAAATCCTTCTTCGAAAGAGAAAATTATGTTTGATCCAGAGAAACCAACCTCACATACAAAGATGTGTGAATTCCAAATCCATGCTGAATTTGGATATTTTAATTTTTTTATGCAAATCGGAGAAAATGGAATGTTCCCAGGATGAGTCAGAGCATCTCAGTCTGTTAAAAAATGCTGAAGGCAGGACCCTGGAAAGAGGCACAGCTCAGCAGAGAATTCCAGCAGTTTCCTTCTGTAACAGCCACATTTTCCAGTATTTGTATTTGATGCTTTGATATCATGGGCCTTGCTCACCCTGAAAGACAGACTTTCTCTTTCAGTGTTAGCCAATTCCTGGAGATGGTAGAGAACCTGCCTGCAAGCCTGGCTTTCATGTGCAAACCGACTAATGCAGAACCCATACCCCCTTTATGGGTTTTTAATAGGCAAGTACACTATTCCCCTGCCATAATCTCTCTAGGACTAGATATCAGAAAACTAGAGACATCTCTAGAGCCCACAAAGTATTAAAACTAGCTCACCCTAAGCCTGTTTATGTGCTTTCCTTGTGGCCTCTCCTTTTGGAATCTGATACTATAGCAAGTTCTTTTTTCAGTGGTAGTTGCCTCCTGATCTATTGGCCTTTCCATACTTGAATAATAATAAAACTCATTTCTTAAAACACTTTCCTGAGACTGGAGAAAGAAGAAAACCAGAAGTCAAGCCAAAGGCAATCAGGAAGGAATAGACACTCTTGTCTCCATGGGGGTGGGGGTGGAGAACTGCCTTAGAGATACAGGAGTTTGAAACCCTGTATAGAAAGGATTCCAATAGTCAGAATCTGGTCTATGGATTTTACCTAGCAGGATACCAGTTGCTCTTGCAGGATCCTTGGTTGCTTCCCTCTAGGTTGAAGTCAGTAAGTCAATAGTACAACCCCCTTATGTTAGGGAACCAACAAACATACATGTACCTGAATTATACTAAGGGAGACGTGCCCAGGACAGGACATCCAATGAGTACAAGACATCACCCTTAACAATGCCCTCCTTGGAGCAATTTCAGAACCTGGAGCAAACTGCTGTTTGTGGAATCTGATTTTCAGTGACTCAAGGGAACCCTTGGAGGGTACGGAAGGTGGAAAATGTCTTAAAAAACTGTTGTCAGGCTGGCAGGGTATATGTAGGAGAGTGAGGTTAGAGTACCAGGAGTCTTCTCAGCTGCTCTCTAGGGCCAAGGGCAGGTAGGGGTGTCTTAAGTACTGATGAGATATAACACCTTAGCATGTGAGCCATGTGGAGATGCTCCCCTCTCCTTTGCTCACTCTAGCTTCTTGGTACTTGCAATTGTGAGATTGTCTCTTCCACAGTACTTGAAAAATGAAGGTCTTTGTTCCAACTTGGTATATAACTCTGATTCAAATGGGGTGCTAATAGGTTTCCTACCCTGAGAGTTTCTCCTAACTTAACAAATCTGGTGGTGGATCTCAAAAGGTCGGCCCCCATAGCCTCAGGACCTGCATCTGTACCAGATCCATCTGACTTCTGGGTGCCTCATTTTCTTCATCAATTAAATAGGAAAATAGGTTTCATCACCTACATATGTTGAATATTGAATATGTTTATATATGTAAAGATTAAGAACTGTGCTTAATCCTAATAAGCATTCAATATTAGCCCTCATTAACCATTAAGAAAGCCACAAGGTGCTAAGAAGTTAAGGAGCAAGTCACTTGATTTTGTGAGGGCTACACTGTTGGACCCTTTGTGAAAGATCAGAGTAATCAAAGTTCTTCGCTTTAGTTTTAGGGCTGCTCAGGATCTGCCCCACAGGTATCAAAAGCTGTGGATTAAATCAAGGTCCACAAGTTTAGAAGCATAGTCAAAGCAAGGTCATTGGTGCTCACCTTACCTCTCAGGGCCTGACTAAGGCAACTCTCCCTCCTTTGGAGCCAACCAGGTTCTAGGAGCACAGAAATCTCCAAGGCTGGGACCTCAGTAGCTGGTGGAGCCAAAAGACAAAGACTTTAGAGTTAGACTCAAATCCATTCTGAGATAAAGCAACTCAGTACTCCATCTAGAGCCCCTTCTCTCCCTTTTTTGCCCTTTAGAACTCAATTCAAGGTCACTCCCTGAGAAGCTTTTCACAGCCAGCACAGGCTAAATTTGCTGTCCTTTCTCTAATCTTATCTCTGTTAGAGCACTGCTCTGCCTCTCATATTGAATGAGACAGTTGAAATAAAACAACACACAATGGAGGACTGCACAGTCATTTTCCTGTTGACATATCTGTCCCCATGAATTAGACTAATTTGATCATGAGTTTCTCAAAGTCAGGGACTTTGTCTCATTCATCTTTGTATGTCCAGTGACTGTCAGGGTACTGACATGCTAAAGCTGCTCAGTCAATGTTAGGATGAGTGAATGCATTAGGGAACTGCTCTAACATCAGTTCAAAAGTGAGAAGAATACCTTCTGCATGGTGTTATTATTTAGATGCAATGAGACACCATCTGCGTATGCGACAGTCGTAGCTTTGATGCATTCTGCTGCTCATTGTCTGACGCAAGTGTAGGGCTTCTGTCAATGGTTGTCTCTTTCTTTCCCACCATGGTTCCTTCCTGGAGGTGGCTTCACCATCGGCATCTCTACAGCCCCTATGTGGTCTTTTGGACACCTGTCTGCGAGTCCCCCAAGCTACCTTTTGCTTCAGGGCAACTTTCTTAGACTCTCTTGCCAAGTGTTACCCAGATTATTATCTGGGACTTCATGTCTTATGAATTCTTGGCAGGGATCTCTCAGAGCCCCTAATATTATTTCTTCTACAAACCTTTTCTTCAAATTCGGTTAAGTATTTTGGTGGAAGCTTCAAATTAGGGAGAAATTTGCCAGAGATAACATGACCCTGCACTACTTTTTTAGGCTCTATGACTATTTGTAGACAGAAAAAAAAGTTCTTTGCTTCCACTAAAGAGCCCCCTGCTATACAGTAGTTATTTTAACTTGTGAAAAACATGGGTTTTATTCCTTTCAATAAAACAATTTCCATCAAAGTATTCAACATGGTCACTGGTAATCCACTAAGACATTACTGCCTGCAACCCCTGGCTGTGGGCAATGTTGCTTAACCAGACATCCAAGAAGGACCCTAGACCTACGAGATATATGGTGGGCTAGGGGGGAAATGACATAACCATGCCCCTGGGCACCTCCAGACAAGCATATTACAGATGACTCCAGGATGGGATCCATGCTTCCTTTGTGGACTGCTCCACAATACTACTTTTGCTACACCAAAGCCTTTGGAGAAATCCCAGGTCATAGCAGCCCTGCAGGGAAAACACAGCTGAAGAGATCTGCCTCCCTGCATTCCGCTCGCAGTTCTGTGCAGCGCTGCTGGCACTGCAGATGCGGCTGCTGATCTATAGCCGCCCACCACATAGGAAGCTGCAAGGTGCTGCAGATGCTGAGTGTTCACTGAGCTTTTACTTTTGCCTCAGGGCTCCAGGGGAGCCTGGGAGAGATTGATTATAACACAGTGAGGTAATCCCTGCACCTGCCAAGGATCTGGGTACACTCAAGTGAGGGCCCCTGCCTGGTGGGATGTCGAGTCAGATTAAAATACCGCTTAGTGATCCTGTGATGCAGTGCAGAGGACAGCATCTGAATCCTAGCTGCATTGTCCAGCATGCGTGTGGTGCCCCATGTGCTAAAATCATCTAACTTTCTTAATTATGTAAGCAAACCCACTCATGAAACACGTGTTCCACCACTCCTAGAAACTAACATAACACATCCCAGCTCTGCCCACAATTATTGGGATGGGCTTCTCAGTTATCACTTGCAGTCATCAACACAGAATTTAAGTTATTCCTCACTGAATGATTTGAGGAATGCTGAAAGGGCTGCATTTTAGACATGTTTTCTGAATCCAAGCTAGCCAACTGGATATCTACATCAGGGAAAAAGCAAAGGAGTCAATAAAATATAACAATAAAGCTATTTGGATGTGATGGCACTAGCCAGAAGTATTTGTAATTTGAAAATATTTTTATCTTTTCTATAGAGTGCTTAAATTTTGTGTGTGTCTCCCCCAGAATAAAAGCATTGTAATAATCCCTCTAGAACAAGATTTATTAGCTATAGTCAAATCATTGGTTAATTGTAGTAAATCTTTTTCTCTCT
This sequence comes from Galago senegalensis, assembly GCA_963575145.1. Classification (NCBI taxonomy): domain Eukaryota; kingdom Metazoa; phylum Chordata; class Mammalia; order Primates; family Galagidae; genus Galago; species Galago senegalensis. Next base: position 11,523 of record CAUYTI010088951.1, read on the forward strand.
TTCACCTTCCCTTACTCCTCATTCACCTGCTTTGGGTTTCAAACAGACTTTGAAATGTTCAAAAATGTCCAGGGTTGAAAACACAAGCCATAAAATAACAAATGGATAAATGAGTTTTTACCCAAGTAAGAAAATTCTGTTCTTTGAAAGATAGAATAAAGGCAATATTGTTGCTAATGCAATCAAAGCTTTATTGGGGAACTATATTTGTAAAGCACATATCTGATAAAGGACTCGTATTTAGAATATATAAAGAATTCTCAAATTCAATAATAAGAAATAACTGAATTTTAAAAGTAGGTAAGATATTTGCATAGATACTTCACCAAGAAAGATTTATAGATGGAACTCTCTCAAAGTACATGAAAAAATGCTCATTATCATTAGTAATGAGAGAAATGCAATTTAAAACCACACTGAAATGTCACTATACAACTTTTAGACTAGCTTGACACATAAAGGACTGAGATGCCAAGTGTTGACAAAGATGTGGAAGAGCTGGGACTCTAATGGGAATAGAAAATGGTATAATCACCTCACAAAACTTAGTTTCTTAAAAAGTTAAATATACACCTACCATACAATCCAGTTATTCCACTCACAGGTATTTGCCCTTGAGAAACAAATGCATATGTCCACACAACTACTTTTTCATTTTTCTTTTCTTTTCTTTTTTTTTTTTTTTTTTTTGAGACAGCCTCAAGCTATCCCCCTGGGTAGAGTGCCATGGCTTCACAGCTCACAGCAACCTCCCACTTCTGGGCTCAAGCGAGTCTCCTGCCTCAGCCTCCCAAGTAGCTGGGACCGCAGGCGCCCGCCACAACGCCAGGCTATTTTTTGGTTGCAGCCGTCATTGTTGTTTGGCAGGCCTGGGCCGGATTTGAACCCGCCACCTTAGGTGTATGTGGCTTGGCACCTTAGCCACTTGAGCCACAGGTGCCAAGCCATACTTTTTCATTTTTCACATCAGCATAATATGCAATAGCTCCAAACTGGAAACAATCCAAATGTCTATCACAGGTTAACAGATGAATAAATTGTGGTATATCCATACAATGGAATGCTACACAGCAATAAAAAGGAATAAACTATCACAACATGGATGATCTCAAAATAACTGTATTAAGTGATAAAAGTTGGGGGGAAAGGAGAGCACACTATATGATTCCATTTTTATACAATTCTAGAAAATGCAAATGAATGCATAGTATGTGTGCTGTCCTGGGAATACACACAGAGAAAAGCATGAGGGAGGGACTACAAAGAGAGGAGAGGAAACTTTTGGGTGATATATATATAATGCTCATTGAGTATTTAAAATGTCACAGCTTCTCAAATTGTACATTGTACCTATATGCAATTTATAGTATTCATACTATATAATAATCAGATTCAGGACTCAAGTTCAGACTTACCCATACTGTTCCTACTCTGCATATTAACCTTCTGAGAATAGGACTCTTCTAGGACCAAATCTTATCTATCATGGTACTTTCATCACTTTACAATTTCTTGTCACATAGTGGCCACCTTATACATTGAATGGATGAAGTGCTAATTTTAATTAGAATTGTTCTGAGTTCAAAAAATTAGGATAGGACCAATCAAGATGATGTAGTCTCTGAAAATGAGGTATTTTACTCAAAAAGAGTCCGAAAATTAAGTTTCCCTGAAGCTAGTGATATTTTTAAAATTATTTTTTATTAAATCATAACTTGTACATTAATGCATTTATGAGGTTCAGGGTATTGCTTCAATATACAATGTGAAATACTTACATTGAACTAAGTAACACATCCATCACAATTATACTCATTTCTTAATAGTTTTGAAATGTACCATTGCATCATGTACATTAGGTGAGGTCCCCCATGATCCTTCCTCCTCCCATGTTCCCCCTCCACTCTCCTCTCTCTCCTCTTCCCTTCTACTTTCTGAACTATAGTTATGTTTTGCCATTTATATGAGTGTGTAGGTGATTATATATTGATTTCATAGTAGAATTGAGTACATTTGATACTTTTTCCCCATTCTTGAGATACTTTACTAAGAGTAATATGTTCCAGCTCCATCTAGGTAAACATAAAAGATGTGAAGTCTCCATATTTTTTATGACTGCATAGTATCCCACAGTATACATATACCACAATTTGTTAGTCCATTCATGGGCTGATGGGCACTTGGACTGTTTCCATGTCTTGGCTATTATGAATTGGGCTGCAATAAACATTCTAGTGCAAATATCTTTGTTGTAAAATAGTTTTTGATCATCTGGGTATATACCTAGTAGAGGAATTGCAGGATCAACAGTAGGTCTACTTTTAGTTCCTTAAGTGTTCTCCAAACTTCTTTCCAAAATGATCGTATTAGCTTGCATTCCCACTAGCAGTGTAGAAGCGTTCCCTTCTCTCTGCATCCATGCCAACATCTGTAGTTTTGGGATTTTGTGATGTGGGCTAATCTTATTGGAGTTCGATGATATCTCAAAGTGGTTTTGATTTGCATTTCTCTGATGATTAAGGATGATGAGCACTTTTTTCATGTTTTTGTAGGCCATGTGCCTGTCTTCATCAGAGAAGTTTCTGTTTAAGTAAGTCTCTTGCACACATAGACATGGGGTTATTTATTCTTTTCTTATTGATTAGTTTGAGTTCTCTGTAGATTCTAGTTATCAGACCTTTGTTGGAAGCATAACCTGCAAAAATCTTCTCCCATTCTGAAGGTTGTCTGTTTGCTTTACTAACTCTTGGCTGTGCAAAAGCTTTTAAGTTTGATCAGAACCCAGTAATATATTTTTGGTGTTGCTTCAATTGCCTGGGGGGGGGGTCCTCCTCATAAAATATTCTCCAAGGCCTATGTCTTCAAGTGTTTTCCATGCACTCCTTCCAGTATTTTTATAGTTTCATGTCTTAAGTTTAAATCTTTTATCCAATGAGAATCAATTTTTGTTAATGGTGAAAGGTAGGGGTCTAGTTTCAGTCTTCTACAGGTACCAGCCAGTTCACCCAGCACCATTTATTAAATAGGAAGTCTTTCCCCCACTGAATGTTTTTGATAGGCTTGTCAAAGATCAAATGATGATAAGTAGCTGGGTTTATCTCTTGGTTCTCTGTATGTTCACTAAATCTACCTCTCTGTTTTTGTGCCAGTACCATGCTGTTTTGATCACTATAGATTTATAGTATAGCCTGAAGTCTGGTAATGTGATACCTCCTGTTCTCTATAGTATAGCCTGAAGTCTGGTAATGTGATTGATACCTCTTGTTCTTATTTCTAAGTAAATTGTGTATTTGACTTTTTTTCAATTACATATAAAATGAAGTACTATTTTTTTTAAGTTCTTTAAAGTATGACAATGGTGCTTTAATAGGGATTGCATTAAATCTGTAGATTGCTTTGAGTAGTATGGACATTTTAACAATGTTGATTCTTCCCATCCATGAGCATGGTATGTTTTTCCATTTGTTAATGTCTTCAGCTATTTCTTTTCTCAGAGTTTCATAGTTCTCTTTATAGAGATCTTTCACGTCCTTTGTTAGGTAAATTCCCAGGTATTTCATCTTCTTTGGCACTATTGTAAAATGAATAGAGTCCTTAACTACTTTTTCAGCTTCATTATTGTAGGCATATATAAAAGCTACTGACTTTTAAGTATTGATTTTATGTCCTGAGATGCTGCTGTATTCTTTGATTGCTTCTAAGTTTTGAAGTTGAGTCCCTGGGATTTTCTAGGTATAGGGTCATATCATCAGCAAAGAGTGAAAGTTTCATCTCCTCTGACCCTATTTGGATACTCTTGATCACCTTCCCTTGCCTGATTGTGATGGCTAGTACTTCCATTACTATGTTGAATAGCAGTGGAGACAGTGGGCATCCTTGCCTGGTTCCTGATCTGAGTGGAAATGTTTTCAATTTTACACCATTCAGTATGATACTGGCTATGGGTTTACTGTAGATGGCCTCTGTCAGTTTAAGAAATGTCCCTTCTGTGCCTATTTTCTTAAGTGTTATGATCATGAAAGGATGCTGGATATTATCAAAGGCTTTTTCTGCATCAGTTGAGAGAATCATATGGTCTTTTTTTATTTTATTGATGTGATGTATTATATTTATAGATTTACGTATGTTGAACCAACCCTGTAATCCTGGAATAAAACTAACTTGATTATGGTGTATGCTTTTTTTGATGTGTTATTGAATCCTGTTTGCTAAGATCTTATTGAATATTTTTGCATCAATATTCATTAATGATATTGGTCTATAATTTTCTTTCTTTGTTGGATTCCTGGTTTAGGTATCAGGGTGATACTTGCTTCATAGAATGTGTTGGGAAGTATTCCTTCTTTTTCTATGCTTTGGAAAACATTGTGTAATATAGATACTAGTTCGTCTTGAAAGGTTTGATAGAATTTGGATGTGAAGCCATTTGGTCCCAGACTTTTCTTTCTTGGGAGATTTTGTATTGTTGATGCTATTTCAGTGATTGATATAGGTCTATTCAATATTTCTAATTCTCTCTGGTTGAGTCTAGGAAGGCGGTATACTTCCAGGTATTTGTCCATTTCCTTCAGGTTTTCATATTTCTGGGAATAGAGATTTTTGTAATAATCACTGAGGATTTTTTAAATTTCTGAAGTGTCTGTTGTTATTTCTCCTTTGCCATTTCTGACAGACAATATTAGAGATTTTACTTTTCTATTTCTGGTTAGATTGGCCAAAGATTTATCAATTTTGTTAATCTTTTCAAAAAACCAACTTTTTGTTTCATTGATCTTCTGAATGATTCTTTTGTTTTTAATTTCATTTAATTCTGCCCTAATTTTGGTTATTTCTTTTCTTCTGCTGGGTTTGGGGTTGAAATGTTCTTCCATTTCCAGTTACTTGAGATGATCCATTAAGTTGTTGGCTTCCTCTCTTTTTGTTTTCTTAATGAAGGCTTCCAATGCTATAAATTTCCCTCTTAGGACCACCTTTGCAGTATTTCATCGGTTTTAATAATTTGTGTCTTCATTATCATTTTGTTCTAAAAATTTGGTGATTTTCTTCTTAATCTTGTCTTTGACCCAGCTATCATTTAGCCTAAGATTATTTAGTTTCCATGACTTTGTTTGAGTATGAAGATTCCCATTGCTGTTGAGTTCAACTTTTATTCCATGGTGGTCTGAGAAGATACAAGGAATAATTTCTATACTTTTAAATTTGCTGAGGTTAGACTTGTGTCCTAAGATATGATATATTTTGGAGGATGACCCATGGGCTAATGAGAAGAATGTATATTCAGTTTTATTGGGGTTAAATGTTCTGTAGAGTTCTGTAAAGTCCATTTGTTCTAGGGTCAGGTTTAAGTCTAATATTTCTTGTTCAGCTTCTTCTTGTAGGATCTATCCAAAACTGTCAAAAGGGTGTTAAAATCTCCACCTATTATAGTGCAGGAAGATATCAAGTTGTTCATATCCATTAGGGTCTGCTTTATGAATTGAGGAGCATTCTGGTAGGGTGCATAATTATTAATTATCAAAATCTCTTCATGTTGGGTGTTTCCCTTGACAAATATGTATTGACATTCCTTATCTTTCTTTATCTTTGTTGGTTTAAAGCCAGGTGTATCTGCTACTAAAATTGCAACCCCTGCTTTCTTCTGATTTCCATTTGCCTGTAATATACAAGTCCATCCCTTTACCTTGAGTCTATTTTTATCCTTTAAGACAAGATGAGATTATTGTATATAGCAGATATCCAGTCTGAGTTTATGTACCCAGTCAGCCAGCCTATGTCTCTTTAGAGGACAGTTTAAGCCATTCCCATTAATTGAGATAATTGATAAACCTGGTTGTGTTTTGGGTGTCATGATTTTCTGATATCCAGTGGACATTTTTAATCCTTTCACCACTGTGGAAGTTTTTTTTTTTTTTTGGCAGTTTTTTGCTGGGGGTGGGTTTGTTCCCACCACCTCTGGCATATGGGGTTGGTGCCCTACTCCTTTTAGCCACAGGTGCTGCCCTGAAGTTGGATTTTATTCAAAAATTTCTGGGTGAGTTTACTTTGGAGGTAGAGCATTGCGCTGGTCATTGTGGAGGATGGGTCTGAGAATATCCTGGAGAGCTGGTTTAGTTATGGCAAATTTCTTCAACATGTCTATGTTATTAAAGTATTTGATTTCTCCATCATAAATGAAACTCAGTTTAGCTGGATATAGGATTCTGGGCTGGAAGTTGTTTTGTTTTAGGAGATTGAAGTTTGATCACCATCTTCTTCCGGCTTGAAACATTTTGGCTGAGAGATCTGCAGTCATTCTGGTACTTTTCCCTTTGTAGGTGATGCTTTTCTTATGTCTGGCTGCTTACAGAATTTTCTCTTTTGTCTTAACTTTCACAAAGTTAATCACAATGTGTCTAGGAGATGCTTTATTTGGATTGAGTCTTTCTGGGGTTCTTAAACTGTCTGCTATCTGAAGTTCTGTATCTCTTGCAATGCTTGGGAAATTCTCCTTCAAAATCTCTTGGAGTAGACCATCTGTACCTTTAGGACCATTCTCTTCTCCTTTGGGAATTCCTATAAGATGAATGTTTGATCCTTTGGAGTGATCCCACAACTCTCTCGGGGAATGATAAGTTTTTGCTCTCCATTTGTCAGCGTGTTTGAGTATTTGGAAATATTCAAAACTTTGTGTTCAGTTTCAGAGATCCTTTTTTCTGCCTGGTCAACTCTATTACTGAGGAATTCTACTATATTTTGGAGATCCTCAACTAACTTTTTCACTTCCTTGAGCTCTGCTATCTCTTTTGTCATTATGTCGACATCTTTGGTGACTTGGGCTTTAAATTCATTAATTTCTTGAGACAACTTTAGAACTACTCTTTGGAATTCAATTTGTATCTTTTCTTCCATTCTATTTATCTAATTATGCATGGCATTTTCAGTTGTATCTCCTTAGTTATTTCATTGGGGGGGGTGATCTATTTGGTTATTCATGTTGCCAGAGTTCTTCGGTTGGGTCTACACCATGTTTATTTTCCACTGTTTGGTTAGTAGAACTGGTAGGGTGAGATTGAATGGGGTTCCTAATAGAGATAGCCCCTTACCAAAGCGCTAGGCTTTGTAATTGTGGCTTATCTCCTACAACCTTACAATAGCTCCTTTCAGAGTTTTGGCTGGAGACTCTGAGGACTTACTCTGTGAGATAGCACAAGCTAGCTCTGTTTTGATATCAGCTAAACTCTACCCTATCCTAAGAAACCACAGTATTAAGTTTAAATCTCGACTGTGAAGAGATACAAACAGCTGTGGCACCCAGCCCCCACCCTTCAGTTCTTTTCTGCTATAGAACTTCAAAGGTCAAAGAATGTTCCCAAGTGTACAGCCCCAGACACAGGTTCCAATTAAATTGTCTCAGGCAGTGTAAACCCTGATCAACAGAGAGGGATTCAAGGGTCTCCAACAGCACAATTGGAGCCAGGGATCCACACTCCCACCTGCCAGACCCAGTCCACTGTTGTCTGCTTCTCTGCTCACAGGCCCAGTTGGAGCCAGAGGCCAAGGCCACACCCACCAGCTTCAGTCCATACCCAGATAGCCTCTGCTTGCCAGACTAGTCTTAGTGAGGGGGACATACCTGGCCTGCCAGTCTCAGTCGACTGCCTGGCAAGCCTCTGTTCACAGGCTCTGTTAGAGTTATGGCATTGCACGCCACCTGCTGGTCTCAGTCCTCACCCAGTAAGCCTCTAGGGCCCTAGCCTTCAGGTCTTGGTTCACACCCAGAAAGCCATTGCCTGAGAGTTCTGTTGGAATCAGGGGACCACACCTAGCAAGCCTCTGCTCACAGGCCCAGCAGGGGCTGGGGACCAGCACTGTATGCCAAACTCAGTCCACATGGGGCAACCACTCTCCTGCTGTGGGTGCCATCAGAGTCAGAGGTTCTGCACCCTATTCCACCAGACACAGCCTGAACCAAGGGTCAACACCACCAATGGTTGGGCATAGTCATAACCAGGGGACTGCTCCTCCTCCTGCTGAGTGTCCCTTTCTTCCCACACCCTCTTTCTTTCCCATTAGTCACAGATTCTGACTGTGCCCAGATCTCTCAGGACAAGACCAAAGACTCTGTGCTTTGCAGAGGGCAGGACTTCAGACTGCCATGTAAGGAGGAAAGAGTGAACTGGGAGTTTGGACTTGTGGGGGAAAATATCTGTTCAATCTTATGCCTGGCAGGGTGGTGTTTAAGTTCGTAAGTGGGATCTCCCTGGATAAAGAGACCTGGAGTTTAGCAGCTCTCTCCAGACAGGTAAAATGAGAGGTCTTTTGTTCCGTACTCCTTCGCAGAGAGCCTGGGGCGGGCCTCCTCCTTAGGGGAGGGGTCTCCCATCCTCTAAAACTAAAGGTTTTATACCTTTATTTGTTTTCTTGAATGCTCTTCCTTGGAGTTACAGCTTGCTGAACTTCTTTCTTGGCTCAGCTCCCCACCTTTGTCTTCATAGAGTCTGATTCCATTTAGTTTTTCTTCCTCTACTCAGTAGCCTCTGCTGTGGGTTGCTATCAGTCAGCCATCTTCCCAGAATTCTCCTAGTAATGTTTTAAATACAGAAAAGAACTTGATCCCTGGAATAATCTATGGTAAATATATTTATGCAATAATTGTGCCCCATTTTAATTTCTGAGTAAGTCTAGATTTTCCCATGATAGGTCTTTTTAAAGTAGGAGATACAGACCTCTAGCCTGTGGCCTACATTTGGACTTCGGTTATGTTTTGTTTAGTCAGCAGTGTTTAAATATTGAAATAATTGCCAACATTTAAATGGAATTTTTACACAAAACTCTGGAGTTTGGGGTTATTTTTGCTTTTTGTAAGTTGTATAGTATGGTCACACTGAGCCTGTGAGCATGTGGCAACAATCATTAAATACTGACTGCCACCTTTGGTCAGAGTGAGGCTACAGTCCCTTTCTAGTCCTTCACTCTATCACCTCCCTGTGTGCATTTACTTTAGCAATTCTTGGTTGAAGATGGGTTATATCACACTAGGTCATGTAGAGCATGAGAAGAACAAATGTAGATTGGGGAGAGGATTCTACCCCATAGTTTTGCCAAGGAACCTCAAAATTAGGGGCCCAGCAGAAGTGTTAACAATATGCATGGGTTTTCCTGACTACCTGGATATTTGTATCTGGTAAGTGCCAGTAATTTACTTATACTGATTCACTTGGTAAATAGTAAACTTGGCTTTCTCACTGGCACAAGTGCCAGCAGTAGACTCATATCCTAAATTCCTTTCCAGAAATCTTCCCTAATGGCATTGAAATGCAAATTAGAATGAATGTGAAACCAAGAGTTTAAAACCTTGGCAATTAGCAAACTCATTTGTTGACTTGGCAAAGAAAAAAAAATGCTGATGTAGAAGAGAAAATTACTTTGTCACTTTTGTCGTTTTTTTTGGACTGTTCTTTTGTTTCATTGTCTTATTTTGGTTTTTGTTTCTTGTGATGTAACCCTGATGAAGTTAGCCAAAGGGATAAGAATTAAGATTTATTTAAATCCCCCTCCTTCCCTTCATGAATTACTTCCTTTAGACTATGTGCCACATCTCTATGTCATATACAGCAAAACAGATGTTAAACATCTGGGATCAGAGCCAGAAAAACCAAGCTCTCACACTTACTAGAACAGTCTCATTCTGTAAAGATACTTAACTCTTCTATTGTCTCAGCCTTCTTAGAGGAAAACTCAGAGGTTAAATGTGTAAGCTCTCATATCAGTCTGCCTGGCTCTGCATCTTGGCTCTATTATTGTTAGTAAGATCTTGGGCAAGTAACTAATTCTGTCACTGAAAGCTCGTTACCAAAAGTTCAGTGCTTGTCCACAAGGCTGCTTCAGAAGAACTGGGAACAAATGGTTGAGGAGAAGGAAAGAGAAATGTATTACTTTGCTGGCAAGGGAGGAAAAAGAAATAAATAAAACCTCAAAGTCCTAATTCCTGCTTCTACATAGAAGCACAGAGGTTTTGAAAGTTCTGATTATTCCTATAATCCCATTTTGGGATAAGGCAATCTGTGACCTCTGCTGGGATTGATCCCATCTCTGCATGGCCCATACCCAGAAGATTCACTTGAGCTATCTCTGGTGGCACAAAGAATGAACGACATGCCCTGGTCACTCCCAGATTGGCCTGAGGCCAGGATGCAGTTTTTAGTTCCCAAAAAGAGTGAGGACCATTTTCTCAGGCCATTTTTCTATAGCAAGCTCCTCAAGCCACTTGTCCTTGAGGCTGCATCAGAAAAACTAGGACAAGTGGTTTGAGGAGAAGGAAAGAGGAGTGTATTAATTTGCCAGCAAATGAGGAGGATGTGGACTTCGGTCTAAATACCATAGTCTTCCACATAAGCAGACATACAAAGCTTTTTCAAAGGGAGGGTTGTCAGTTTCAGGGTACTATTGTTCAACTGCAGTTGATAATTCTGATTGTTCTATCTTTGGTGAAGGAGACAATTCCAGGACGTCCCCTACCTGGGTGGCCTACAGGGACCTCCAACCTCCATTCAGAGAGTTCAGCTGAGCCACCTCCCTTAGCACAAAGAACAAAAGACATTCCCTGCCCTTCCTGACCACTGGGCTGAATCACTGATGCAGATTTTAGTTCCCCCAAAAGGCAGGGGAAGTTTTAAAGAGATAGAAAGCATTTTTGCGGTTTTTCTGAGGCAATTTCCTCTGTCACAAATTCTCTACATCTCAGTTTCCTCAACTTTCATACAGGAATAATGACTATAGCAAATGCCTTGAAGGACATTGCAGTCATTACCTGTCAAAAGGCTATGAAGCTCCTAGCCCCAATTCAGGCTTTCTCTGAGTGCCACTAGCAAGTGGCCCCCAGAATACCAGAACGCTTTGACTTGGCCGACACAAAAAGAGGAAACCAAGGAGCAGCAGCCAGTATGAAAAGAGAAAGTTAGGCAGCAGTGGCAATTTAAGAGAAAAGTTTAATTTTTTAAAGCAAATAAAACACAAATTCATAAGCAGATAGAGCACACCTGAGAGAAAGGAGCGGGTCTCTTCTTCGTGAATGAAGGACTTTTTACAAACTCTTTTCCTTGTATTTATTCCCCAGTTCCTAACTTTGCTCTGCCTACTCCTAATGTTTATGCATTTCTTTCACCCAGGATCTTGATCAAGCTGACTCCTCACTATTCTTAACTAACTTCTTCTTCAGAAAGTCTCCAAGATATTAATAGGGCATTGATTAATTATGGGATACTGACTAACTTCTTTAAAAAGTTCTTATTGATTAATTCCTCTGTGGGGATCTTAGGAGTTGAATAGTCTCTGAATTTCAAAACTTTCTGTCCACAATCTTGGCTAGTTCTGTTTTTGTAGTAGCCCGGAATAGTCTGTCTTCCCTATCCTGTTCATGTCTAAGTTGAGGAACTATCATTTCCCTCTATTTCAGCAATTGCCTGGGTTTTTTTTCCTTTCTTACCCTGTTCCCCACCTGTCCCTAACATTATCAAGGAATAATTTTTATTTTTTATTTTGTTTTGAGACAGAACCTTAAGCTATCCCCCTGTGTAGAGTGCTGTGGCATCACAGCTCACAGCAACCTCCAACTCTTGGGCTCAAATGAGTCTCCTGCCTCAGCCTCCCAAGTAGCTGGGACCACAGGCTCCCACCACAATGCCCAGCTATTTTTTTTTTTTTTTGGTTACAGCCATCATTGTTGTTTTGGTGGGCCTGAGTTGGATTCAAACCCACCACCTTAGGTGTATGTGGCTGGGGCCTTAGCCACTTGAGCCATAGGCGCTGAGCCAAGGAATAATTTTTAAAGTTAAGTACATAATCTTATGCAAATATATGGTAAGGATTGTATCAAAGATTTATTTGGCTCATTAATGATGGAATCAGGATGGCAAAACTGGTATAAAAGTGAATGCAAGAAACTCAGAAAAGAGAAAGAACTGCTGGAATATGATCACAACACTAGTTAATGTCCTAAAAGTGAAAAAACTATGACTTTGGGGATTACCTTTTCTATCAGACAAAAATAACTTGCAGGACTAAGCATAGTGTCTCACATCTGTAATCCTAGCACTCTGGGAGGCCAAGGTGAGTAGATTACTTGAGCGCAGGAGTTTGAGGCCAGCCTGAGCAAGAGTGAGACCCCATTTCTACTAAAAATAGAAAACCTAGCCAGGCATCAGTGGCAGGTGCCTATAGTTCCAGCTACTTAGGAGGTTGAGGCAAGAGGGTCACCTGATCTCAGAAGTTGGAGGTTGCTGTGAGCTATGATGATGCCACAGCACTCTACCCAGGGCAACTGAGTAAGACTGTATCTCAAAAAATAAAATAAAACAAAAACAAAAATAACTTGCCGAAATCAATTGTAATGTCCACAAAATAAAAGCCAAACTCTGTAAAATAATTTGAAGAGGTTTATTCTAAGTCAAATTTGAAGATCATGGCACAAAACCACACCCAAAGATCCTTGAGCAAGTAGACTTTTGTGTCTATGTTACAGTTGGTTTTTATATATTTCAGGGGGATAGAAGTTGCACGGAAATCATAAATCAATACACAGAAAATGTACGTTGGTTTGGTCCAAAAAGGTATGACATCCCTGGGGGGAACCTTATATGTGGATTGAAAGAGTCTTTGATTTAGCTAATGAAGTAATTGGTTAATGAAGCTTTGTCTAAAGTCTTTAAATGTTTTAAGTTAAGAAAAGGAAGTTTGTAAATCAGAGATAAGCTATTTGTTTGGGTAAATTGAGGACCTGGAGGTTTGTCTTGCAGAGCCTTAGGTCTATTAATGAGCTTAAAAGAGTATAGATAAGAAGGTGGGGCATGATGAGGCAAGTCTGATCTCCTATCTCAGGGCTTGCAATCAGTTTCAGGGACCTGATCAATAGTAGATGGTAAGTCACAGTTACCTCCCTAAGGAATCATATGAACCCTATGCAAGTTTGTCTAAATTGCTGTATATGTCTTTGAAGAATCATGATGTAGATTTCTTGACTTATTTCCAAATTTTTGATAATTTTACTGAATTAACTACAATAATGTTTATAAATTCTTTTTTTTTTTTTTTTTTTGAGACAGAGCCTCAAGCTGTCCCCCTGGGTAGAGTGCCGTGGCATTACAGCTCACAGCAACCTCCAACTCCTGGGCTCAAGCGAGTCTCTTGCCTCCGCCTCCCAAGTAGCTGGGA
>CAUYTI010088954.1:0-22575 GCA_963575145.1 Galago senegalensis
GTGGTCCCAGCTACTTGGGAGGCGGAGGCAGGAGACTCGCTTGAGCCCAGGAGTTGGAGGTTGCTGTGAGCTGTGATGCCATGGCACTCTACCCAGGGGGACAGCTTGAGGCTCTGTCTCAAAAAAAAAAAAAAAAGAAAAGAAAAGAAAACACGGTGGAATTGCTCGTGTTCAGAAGCAACACGGCAAGATGGAAAGAACACTGAATGTTCTTTGTTCTCAACAGGCAGCTGTGTAACTGTGGGCAGATCAACTTACCTGTTTTAATCTCTCTTTCCTAATCTATAAATGGAAAAATCAAACTGCGTGTTTCTATATACTAAAGATTTGAGGTGAAGAGGGCTTTTCCCGGTTGTCCTTTAACCCCTGAAAATGTGTTAGGAACTAAGTGCTTTATGCCAATTGTTTTATTGAACCTTTTCCATGACACTAAAATATTAGTATTTAGATATTATTATTATCCTTATTTTAGAGATAACGCAAATGAGGTGCCTAGCGCAGTGTCTGGCATATAGGAGGCACACAATGAACACAAGAGGAATGTCTAAATAAAAGAAATGATCAGTGAAATACCCTGTCTGGATACAGCCCTGCAAATACGGTAGGGTAAGAAGAAATGAGCAGGAGTGAAATGTACTGTACTAATAGATCAGGGGAAAGGCCAGGATATCGGGAGGTTTTGTCATCGAGCCCTAGGATTTTTAATAGCATTTCTGTTTAATTTTTTATAAAACAAATTTTATTTTATAGAGAGAGTCTTACAGATGGAAAGCACCTCAGAGATGAGTTTGTTAAAATCCGGCACTGTACAAAAACTTCAGCCCGAGGGATTAAAAGTCCCCAAGCTCAAGTTAGACCCTGGGAAAACCAGGACTGAAATCTAATTCCTAATTCCTTGGCATTTGCCTGCTAGGAAAACTTTTTCCCTGAAATATTGTGAAATGTCACAGAAGATGGTACTCTGGTCTTTCTCAAAGTACAGTAACATTTCTTCTACACTCAAATATTAGGACACTGACAAACATGCTTGCCATCAGAGCACCCTTTTGAAAGACAAAGGAAGGAGAACATGGGGTCAAGAGCATTCACAAGCAAATGTTTTCTGTTTTCTGAATTGTAGGATATATGGTTTGCCGCGATTTTATGGAAAACACTCTGGGGTTTGGAAATTAACCAAGCTCATTTTCCCACCCTGTGGCAACATGACAAATCTAATCCTCTGTGACATGTGCACTTGTGACACACACACACACACTCTTTACATCTAGGACTGACTTATTTCTAAAGCAGTTCCTTAAGAAGGGCAATAGTAAAGTAACACGGTGTCTTTTGCCCATAGCATACTGGCTGTAATACTAAACCCAAAGGAAGTTGCCCTGGAGAGCACATTTCTTTGTAAAGATGACAAAAATATTCAGGAGACTGTTGTTTTCAAGTCGAACTTCCTTGTTGAATGAAAGTCACTTCACAGTCAAAAAAAAAAAAAAAGGGAAATAAAGACTTAATTTTTAATGAACAAAACTGCGGGAAAATACCCAGGGACAGAGAACTATCCTGTAGAGAATAGAGAATTCTCTCTCCTATAGAGACTTGTAGGTCTCTATAAAAGCAGAAATACCGGAGTCCTGAACGTACCCGAATTCCTAACTGTTCATGCTCTTGAATCCTTCACTCTCTTATCTAGAAAACAAGCCCTACCCCTGCAACTGTGCAGGGAGAAAACACAAGTTAACTCACGGCAAGCAGTATCCGCTGTACACGTGTTAAAGCATTTTTGTACAGTTTAAAACCACAGCTGCCTGGTTACATTGATTCAGCAAGTTTTGTTCTGCTGATGTTTCAAATTCTTTTAATGCTGAAGAATTTTCTCTGTCAAATTAATTATAATAGTTTTAATGTGACAGAAAGAAGCCATTTCAGTTGCTAAAAGCAATGCTGACATTTTACTTGTAAACAGCCACTACCACTAGATAAAACAGTGGCTTTCAAACATTTCGGACTGCAACCTGGAATAAGCAGCACACCTTACATTGTAATATGAGGTCTGACAATTAAGTTCACAAACTTACCACGCAAAGCATATATTGGCAGCACTGTACAGACAACCTGATACGGTTTCATAACCTTGGCATATCACAGTTGTGTTTGTGTCAGCATGTGGCAGTGTCTTGCTGTGGGCCTTCAGTATCGTTGAATGTTTTTGTGTGCTGTAGCAGGAATGTTGGAACTTGCATTAGTGCAATGAACACAGATTTGTAAATTTCTTGTTCTACTTGTTAAGAGTGGAATGGAAATGAAATCAAGGACATGTTAGTTCAAGTTTATGGGGGTAACGCCCTGAAGAAAATGGCAGTGTACAAATGGAATTAATGTTTTCCTGAAGGGACAGAAAGCATCACTGATAAAGAGTGGTCAGGGAACCCAGTAATAATTAGAACTGATGAAAACATGGTGAAAATTCATCTAATTGAAGGTCAAAAATAGTTGGCTGACTGTGAGAAGCATAGAAGATGAAGTGGACATCCATAGAGACACAGGAAAATCTTAACTGAAACTTTTGCCCAACAACTCATGGCTATTGCACCATGACAGTGCACCAGTTCAGATGGCACTGTGGTGAGGGAGTTTTCAAGTCAGTAAACAAATAACCATATGGGAACATCCTCCCTACTCACCTGACCTGGCCCCTAATGACTTCTTCCTTCTCCTGAACATCAAGGAAATCTTGAAAGGAAGACATTTTGATAGCGTTGAGGACGTCAAGGGTAATAGGACAACAGCTTTGATGGCCATTCCAGAAAAAGAGTTCCAAAATTGCATTGAAGGGTGGACTAGGTCCAGGGGTCAGTGCACAGCGTCCCGAGGGGAGTACTTTGAAGCTGACCATAGAGATATTCAGCCATGAAATTGTAGCACTTTTCCTAGGACGAGTTCATGAACTTCATTGTCAGATCTCATACAGTACACACGAACATAAGACTCATTCACAAATTTTACAAACTAATACAATGATTAAGAGTGATACACTCTGATGTTTTGTTCCATTCTGTTTTAAAAGCTGCTGATCATAACCAACTGAATGGGTTTCTAGACCCCCTACCAGAATGCAACCACAGTTTGAAAGACATGGTGGAAGAGGTTTTTATTCGAGTGAGCAGCATTTATTCCCTCTTTTTTTTTCTTTTTCTTTTTTTTTGGAATACAGAAATGGATATTTACTCTCATTCATTTAGAAAAAAGTATTTATTTGGATTCAATATTGTTATTGTCATGTTAGTGATTGTTTTACTGATAAGTTTTAACTTCCTTTACTTTCTGGCTCTACATTGCACTAATATGACCTCTTATTCACAGTTTTATTTCTCTACGGGCAATAAACACAGTACTTAAATAAGGCTATCTCTGTATAGGGAAATATGAATATGAAATCATTCATAGTACGTCAGCCGGAGATACGGAGATTGTGCCCATGTTGATGACCATGTTCTCAATTGAGATGGAAGAGAGAATAAGATAATGCATTATTTTAATATACATGCTAATAGTATCCCGATTATTCAGGTATACTTACTTAACAAATGTTCACTGTTTTTTAATATGGGCCAGGCACAGACGATATAGCAGTCAATAAAAAAGGCAAAGTGATCTCACTTAAACATGGAATCTAAAAGTTGAACTCATGAAAGCAGAGAGTAGAATGGGGCTGGGGAGTTGGTAGCTTGGAAAGATGTTGATCAAAGGATTCGAAATTGCAATGAGATAGGAGGAGGAAGTTCAAGAGATCTATGGTACGTCATAGTGTACAATACCATACAAGAATATAGTTAATAACAATACTGTATTTTGAAAATTGCCAAGAATAGGTTTTAAGTGTTTTGCTGCAAAAAATGGTAAGTCTGTGAGGTAGTATGTGTGTTGATTTGTACGCAATGTATATATCTTTCCAAGCATCATGTTACATATGCAATTTTGTATTCATTAAAAAAATAAAATAATATCAGATCCCCACCATCAGAGAGTATTCTGGTAGGAGATTGAAACAATAGAAGAATATATAAAGGAATATACTGTATATTTTTAGTGTTTAAATCTACCACCAGAGATTGAACCTCACATTATATATGTATTTACATTTATAGGATGTGTGGCAGCCATAGGAATATTCCTTGCAGACCACCCACGTAACTGACCATGGCCCCTGATTCTGCTACTCTGTGAGTTCCACTGGTGCACTGGTGCAGAGGCTGCCTTGTACAGGATGCTCCCAGGTAGTCGGCATGACAGTGAGACAAAGGTAGACTATTTGGGGAAACACAGGACCTCCGTGAGGATGGGTGACTTTGTCTCAGGACCTGCCTCCCCACGACCCCCAACAGCCTGGCTGAGTCTTCCTGAGATTTCACAGCACTCTTGAACACTTCCACACATTTCCATTTGAGGTCTGCTGGCTCCCCCAGCCTTCCTTTGCTCTCAATTTTCTCTGACTGATGCATTCCTCTTGAGAAAATTCTTGTACATTTAATCCCATTTTGACATCTTCTCAGAGGATCCAGACTCACACATTATGTTAGGGAGTAATTAGTCCTAAAAGAAAAATAAGCGCCCGATAAGGATTACAAGTGTGCTCTTTTAAAAATAAGGGTGGTCAGGACAGATCTCAGAAGGTGATATTTGAACCATATAGATATGTGGGTCACGATGAAAGTTTTAAGGCCACTGTGTTATATAAGGCCACCGTGTTTAAGGCCATTATTTCACTTCCAAGAAACACAGGGTCTTTAGGATTCACCAGTGCAAGTTTCAGCTTGCTCAGTTCTCCGATACCGCGTGGGCAGGAGGGCTTCGTTTCTTGCCACCCTGTGGATTTTACATTTCTTGATTTTTGTGTATCTCAAAACTTTTGTAAAGACCCACATAATTGGGAAACACTAGAGTAAAGTAAATAGCTTGAAATTATGTCACTGATTTGTGGTAGATCAGCACGCCAACTTCTTTCTTTGAAGCTTGCACTTTTAGATATAATGGCTTTTATACATTATTTGGGAATGATGATAAATGTAACCAGAGTATCTATTTCGGCGACAGTTCACACCAAGCAACTCTGTATATGTAGAAAAAACCTACTTCCAAAGGAGTAAGAAAAAGGCTTCAGAAATCATCAAATATCACAATGAGCTTTTGTATAGCCCGAGTGTAGTTCCTTTCAGCCTCCTTCCCTCTGGCACTTCTTCCCCAACCCCCCCCCACCCCCGTCTTTTGTATTTATTTGGCTAGTGAGACAGCTTCGGTACTGGCTCTTCCATGAGCAGTTTTAACTTAAGAGATGACATTGACCTTACCTCATTCCCTTCTAACTTTTGTCATTCCTATTTCTTGAAACATTTTTACTGCCTAAGTTGTTATTCAACTATGTTCCAAAATATTACACACTACAGAATAATAAGCACCTTCTTATTTCATCCTGAACTGTAACCTCTTTAAATAAAATACTTCCCCCCCCCCACCTTTGCCCACATATACTAGATTTTTCCTGTTGAAATCACATTCCTTTGAGAAGCCAGGAGAAGTTTTCATCCTGGGTTGCCATCTAGTTTCTCCATTTGAGATATTCAAATAAGGACGTCCACTTTTATTTAATAAGATTTGAAGTAGAGCCATTGGCATGCTTATACAGTTCTACTCCGTTTCTTCTTAGTTCTGGAAAGTTCAATTTTTTAAAAACCATTACCATTTTGAACAATTCTTTGATGTACTTGCAAAGTGCTTTGATCAGTTAGTTTGAAAAGGGTGCCCCCTGCTTATTCTGTTGGCCACAGCCTGGCACGTTTCCACTTTTCATGGCAAGTCAACTGCCCTTCTTCCTACAGAAGAGCGTGGAAGGCAAAAGTATTTTTCATAAGAAAAGGAGCATTCAAAGGAATACTTTCCAAAGCTTAATGAAGGACAGTGGTGGCTGAAAAGCTATAATGATGTCACGTAAGTTGTATCTTGCATAAGCAACTGAGTGAGGAAATTCCTGAATTAATAACTGTGCTGGTACAGCTGTGCCCTCAGTTGAAAAGTTCAGGGTGTTCTTTTCATACTCATGACTGGACATTTTGCTCCGTTTTAGCCTTTGCAAAAATAATTGGCTTCCACTCAGAAGCTGCTAAAACATTTATAAATGAGTCTATTTAGAAAGTGTAAAATGTTAAGTGGATACAATAAATGGTCCTTTTGACTAAAAGTTATTGCCAGTATTTGGTTTGATTTCATAATAACCAATAATTAGTTATTTTTAATTATCAAGCCCTTTCAAATATTAAGAGATGGAAAATACTCACTTTGAGAAATCATTCAAAGAAGCAGAGTTAAAAGCCCAGGATGGTGTTTTTAGCCATAGCTCTAATCAGTGTAGCTCTGATTGTTAGGTAGAGGGCAGTTGGACAACTGATCATCAGTCCTACCAATGAGAGAAGAGGAAATTGGCTTAAAGAAAATAGGAGCTGTAATTTCATGACCCAGAAGTTTGTTGAACAGTACAGAATGGAAACTGGGAGTTTTCTCTAAAGTTTTAAAAAGTAGAAAATGTTTTCATTTGAAGGAATGGCTTGGTATGTTATTACAGTAGATAATTTCTTTTAGCCCATAGTTGGTTGTTAGTGTCTTTCTCTTTCCCCTTCTTTCTTTTCTTTCTCCTTACAGGGGGAAAGGGAAAATTATATCGATACAAAGAATGTACAATGCTGAACAGAGATGAGAGGATCCAATCAGACTACACTCTTGCATTTCTCTAATTCAAGATTAAATATCTATGCAGCCCAGGCACAGTGCCTCACACCTAAAATCCCAGCACTTTGGCAAGCTGAGACAAGAGGATCGTTTGAGGGAGTTCGAGACCAGCCTGGGTAACACAGTGAGACCCCATCCCTACAAAAACATTTTAAAGGTTAGCCAGACATGGTGATATGTCCCTGTCTGTAATCCTAACTACTTGGGAGGCTGAGGCAAGAGGATCTCTTGAATCCAGGAGCTTCAGCTTGGATGGTAGAATAAGATTCTGTCTCTTAAAAAGTAAATAATAAGTAAACATATACATTTTTCTTGATTTATTTAGATGACTTTTACATTGCTTTTCACACAGTCTGAAGGTTTGGCTTTTTATAATTATGAGTTCCTGTGTAACTTCGGATAGTAACTCTAAAATTGACTCAGTGTATAGTTTTACTTGCCCAATATTAGGATAATGAAGAGGTTTCTTAAAATAATATTTTGTCTAAATGTTATAAAATAGTTTAAGGGTGAATTATATTTTCACCCCTATTTCAGAGCCAGACTTCCCAAGTTCTTCCAATTATGAGCTAGGTTTATTTCAAGTCACTTTAGTTCTCTAAGGCTCAGTGTTTTTAATATAAAATTGAGATTATTTGTGATTCCTTCTTTATAGAATTACTGTGAAAATAAAATATTAAATAAATCAGTATAATTTATAAGGCAATGAGCAGAGAGCCTGACATTTAGTATTTCATCAACAAATGTTATTTTCATTCTTTTAATTTTCTTTGTCCTTTTCCTTATATTTTGTATATACAAAAGCAGATGGGAGAAAATGCCACAGTCTTTCTTTTGTTTTAAGGAGACTGTCATATTTCTTCTCACTTTGAAAAATTGAACTGTTTTTCCGGTTAATGGAAAACCCATTTAAAATTCCTTTTGAATTCTGAATTGTGTAACAACTGGAGTGAAATTTTGGCATTTCCAAAAGTGTCAGCTGAAGTAAATTAATAGACACTTCCAGGAAAGAAAGAAATACGACACTGAACAAAGGGTTTTTCTTTTCTTTCTACCCAATCTTTAAAAAAGAAATACCTCTGATTCTCCCTTTTTAAAAAGGCTTTTGTGATACTGGGGAGTACTGTTCTACAGCTAACATATTTAATTGCTGGCCCCCCTTTCGGTGCTTGGCAGAATGGTCACACCAATCATATAGTAGGAGTTTGGTGATGCTTGAAATAATGCAATAAAATTTGAGTTTCATTAAAAGCAGTGACTTATATCATGATTCTAGTAAAGAACTAAACCATTTCATCAAAAATTTTTTGAAGATTAAAATGAGTAAAAAAATAGCATACCAGGAGCCTCTGAAGTTGAACTTATTACAGATGCCAACACTGTTATTTTAAAATAGGTAAACATCAAAACGTAAAACTAAAATTAAGATGTCTTAAAGACACATTTTAAGTTATACAAATCCTCAGCCACAACAGTATATACAAATGTAATATTTTGCCACTGTTACTTTTAGGGTTTATATTTTTAATAAGAAAATTTAAAAAAAAATTTCTACTTAACAAGCTCATAAGATGATTAAAACGATTCCTGATTCCTACACTACATACACAGATTTTTCTGAACATATATAATGTTGCTACTTGACATTTTCGTTACTATACTATTTCGTTACTATACTATTCCTTCCTATCTCCTTAAATTAATCTGTAGACAGTTTCCTATGGGGGAGAAGTTTCTTCTCTTCTTTAAATATCTATCACACAACTCTTTTCTTTCTTTCTTTCTTTCTTTTTTTTTTTTCTGAGACAGAGTCTCAAGCTGTCACCCTGGGTAGAGTGCTATGGCACCACAGCTCACAGCAACCTCCAACTCTTGGGCTTAAGCGATTCTCTTGCCTCAGCCTCCCAAGTAGCTGAGACTACAGGCACTGCTACAATGCCTGGCTATTTTTTGGTTGCAGTTGTCATTGTTTGGTGGGCCCAGGCTGGATTAGAACCTGCTAGCTTCAGTGTATGTGGCTGGTGCCTTAGCCTCTTGAGCCACAGGCGCCAAGCCTATCACATCACTCTTAACTGAATAGAAATGGGAGGAATTGTTTGTTCTACAAGTTCCATGTTATATGCTTCCTTAATCATATTTTAAAAGACATTTGTAACTTTGCAATAGTTTAGGTTGAGTCTTTTAAATCCACTTATTCCATATATCAGTATAGATAGGTGCTGCGTTCCTTTTGGATCCTTTGTGCTCTTGTATTTCTTGTTTTAGTTTGTGTTTTATAGCGTGTACTCTCTCGTACTTGAGGATTTGAACAGAATGTTAAAATTTAGCAAACAGAGCTGCCAATTTGAATTACATGCTCTCTTTTCTCTCACACCCATATATATTTATATGTACACTGCTGTGTATTGTATTTGTTCTTAGTCTTCTAAAAATGTATAAATCAAGTAGCCCCAACCAGTGCACAGTATTGGGGTTTGTGGAACTTGAATTCTGAGCACACCTTGGTCATTGCATGATATGACCTCAAGTCATATAGCATGATATCCCTCAAGTCATTGTCTCTCAGTCTCCTTGATGTAATACTAAAAGGATATGATGATAACCCAGCTGAACTCTAGAGGAAATCATTCAAAATGATTACCTAATGTTTCAGAGCATATTGAAAAATATAAAGCACTTTGAAGTTCTAAGACTGCCTGATGAAAATATGTCCTGACATACTGTTTTATCATGGCCACCAGAAAGGACACACCCAGCCCTTTTCTCCATCAGTAACATATGCACATCATCTATAGCTTTCATCCTTAGGGGAAACTCTGAATGAGTGTATACCTTGCACTGTGTTTTGATTCTAAATTCTACTTTCAAAATGTCATCTTGGGTGAATCATTTTAAGTAAAGCAAAGGGGAAATCTTTTGTTGTCAGTTACTTTTCTGTCTGAACTTTCACAATAAAAAGTGTGGCTTGTTTAACCCAGGTGAAAACAAAAGTATGAATGAAGACAAGTGAATTAGAAGTTTCCTTAAAATAAGATTTCTAATTGTTTATTAGTATTTGACCTGAGACGGAAATTAAATGCCATGAAAGGAAAATTGCTAAATTGCTGTTAAATTATTGGTACTAGTGAAAAATGTTAAGTGGCTTTGACAGTAAGCAGGATAGTGATCAGCAATTTCTCTATGCAGAGGTGTCTGTGCGCGTATAACTTTCTCTTCATAGGTCTTCTGATTCTGGTACCGTGGCATCCTCCACAGGTTCAGTTGTTATCACTATAGGAATATGCTCAGATATCCATCCCTTTGGAGTCCTATTAAAGGACCGTCTGCCAGAGAGGGGGTTGCTAAAGGCCATGAACCTAGGATCTGTTAGCAGTAGTAGCTCAAAATCCGGAACCTTGAATTTAACTACTTTTGATGCTTTTTCAAAACCTCCAAACGGGGTGGCAACTCTGTGGGAAATGAAAAGAAAAAGAAATACCAATTAATAGTCAGAGTTGTTTGCCAGAAAATAGAAAATCATTTAATTCATAATTTTATGGGCATACTTATAATCTAGGTATGGTTTTCAGTTTCTGACCTCTGAGGCAAGCATTTCCATTTAAGGCCTACGTTTTTATGATAAAACAGCTATTGGTAACAATTTCATGTAAAGCTTCTTTCTATGTGTCTTAGTTTTGGACCGAATCTACTCCCTGTACCTGTGCCTGTGCTCCTCGCAAACATTTCTGCCTCTGCTAACTATGTTTCCACTACTTTCCTGCCTGCCTAACATCTCTCAGCCTGGGCATGTTCCATGGTTCTTCAGTTCTAACTTGCCTCCAGCAATCCCAGCCTACACTCCCTCAGCCAAATTCTGGTAGCATCAGTTGTTTTATGTCAGTTCATTTGATGCTTGTAACACATACAGTGTTTTGTATTATCAGCTTCTCTTTTTAAGAAGATGTTTGACTTATCTATACATTTTAAATTCTTCGAGGGTAAGAGTGTCTTTTGCATCTTCCTAGCTCCACCTCAAAAACCTTGATATCCTTTCATTTGTCCTCTGAAACCAAGTCCAACTTCCTTATCTTGGGATTCAAGGGCCCACATAACTTTCCATCTTGATTTGAATTCAGCATTTATTTTTTCATTCAGTACCATAGTTCCAAGTTGAAAAGTATGCTCAGTCTCAGCTCTTAATATTCTAGTGAAAGAGATAGAAATGTTTTGTATATGTTTATGTTTATTTCTAGCAAAATTTACTCTAAGCAGAGAGAGAGAGCAAAAGCATGTAAGTAAAAATATGTTTATTTCTAGAGAAATAATTACCTAATATAGCTTTCATCCTTAGGGGATGTTTATTTCTGGAGAAGTAAACATAAATATACACAAAAACATCTAATAGTGATGACAGCTACAGTATGTGGAGAGTTAAAATGGGGTGATGTAATAGCAAATGACTAACTAGATAGTTACTTTAGATTGAATCATCAGGGAAGATACCTCGGAAAAGGTGACATTTAAACTGCCATCTGAAGATCAGAAGTTGGCCATATGCAGTGTGGCTAAAGCACATTAGCATTTCCAGTGTAGATTATAGCTAGCACAAGGGCCCTAAGGCGGAAATAATATTGGCATATTCAGGAAAAGGAAACTTCTGTTGCCAGACTAGTTGGGGAGGATGGGGCAGAGGAGAGATGGGACAGAGAGGCAAATTTTGTAGGGCCTTTTCAAGTAAGGAACATGGGTTTTCTTCTAAGTGTGAAGGGAACCATTTGTAGGGTGTTAAGCAGTGGAGTGATGTAAATGAGTTAATCTTTAGGAAGATCATTCTGGTTGCTGTCATTGTGTTAAGAAGATTATAAGAAGACAGCAGTGGAAGCGGGGCAGGAGGGCAGGAGGGAAGGCACAGCAACAATTGGGGTGAGAAACACGGCTTTGGGTTTCAGATGTGTTCTGAGAAGAAGAAAAGAAGAGGATGGTTTTAGGATATCTTAGAAGTAGGGTCAACAGGATTTGCTGATAAATTGGAGTAAAATTATGAGTGAAATAGAGAAGTCAAGGACAACTCTTAGGTTTAGAGTTCTATCAACTGGCCGGTAGAAGACTGAGAAAAAAGCAGGCTTGTGCTGTGGGTAGAATTATGCTCTAAACGTCTCAGTGGAGAGGTCAGCCATACAGGTGCTGCCCAATTTACTTGCATACACCCTTTCTTCCAGCAAATTGAATAACTGCTTGCTCTGCCCATTTATGTTCTCCTACCACATTGCTTTTGCTTATATGCTTTTGCTCTCTCTCTCTCTGCTTGGAGTACTGTGACCTTACTACATTTTTAAACCCCTTTAAGTTCTAACTCACACTGAACTTTTCTTCTGGAAGCTTTCTCTACCTCTCACAGCCAGAGGTAACATTCCTGCCCTAATTTCCCATGGACTCTATTTTCACCTATCTGTAACCATATTTTCCATCTTTCATTATGCCATATCATAAGGTATGTTTGCCTTATTTCTTACCAGACTGTACTCACGAGGATTGGAATGTCTTTGGTGTGTCTTTGTAACTCACTAAAATACACTTGTACACTACATTGTACCTAGATCTTCATAAACATATGGATGATAGGTAAGGCTGTATCATCCTCCAATATTGTGGAGAAGATTATTTAAAAGCCTGGAAAAGACAGACTTTTTGTTTGTTAGTTTGGTATCTTAATCTCTCTGCTATTTTCCTTGAATATCTTAATTTCTGTGTGCTCTGTATTAATATGTTCAGTGTGCTGCAGTGTTGATTCCATTACTTTCAAGTTGCTTCAGCTAATTTTTTTTTCTCTCCAGATTAGATTTTAGTCTGCAAACAGGAAAAAGTCTGTATTCCATTTCTTTTGTATCTTCCCACTGCCTCTGTTTCAGGGGCCAGTAACCACTCTATCCTTCCTGAGCTATGATGTCTAGCTTGAGGATGCAGAAGGAGACTTAATTTACTAGAAGGGCCTGTGTAAGAAGCACACAGACTGCCTGAAGTGGAGTAAAATAACAGTGTTTCAAGCTTCAGGCCTTACATCCTTACCCCCATCAATTTGGTCGGGGCTAAATATGTTTGGAAATGATGAATGTTAGCACAGCCTGTGAGAACTGAGTGAAAAGCATTTAATTTGTTTCAAAACATTTTCAGTAGGACGAGAAATGTTTTTTGCTGCTTTTAACTTACTATATAATTCAATGCTGGCTTCTTTAGGATATTATTATTGTCCACAGTGGAGAAAATAATTCCCAAAACTTCTGAAAACTGTATGTTAGTTCAAGAACATTTAACATTTTATACACTGATTTGAAAATTTAGTCTCAAACTTCCAGAACAATAAAATCTTGTTTTAAAATAGTCACCGGGTATTTGGTTCTTCATTGCACTTTTTAAAGTGCAATATTTGAAGTTTTATCATAACAGTCATATATTCCTAAAATTCATTGGTATAAATTAGATTGGATTCCAAATTTGCTAAATTCATAGTTTTGCGTCTTGTTTTTGCACATATATAACAAAGTTTTGAATTCTCGTCTGCAGAATGTTTAACACACACATACCCCTCAAAAAAGCCTCTGTATTCCACTGTTTCAATACTATGCTATAGTTGTTCTAGTAGGTTTTTATAACTCCATCACCAGACAATATCTTAGTTGAACTAAGGAAACCAAATGGTAATTTTGACCATCCACTATTTTCCCCCTAGAATGCACTGAGGGCAAATAAGTGGAAATTAAAGGCATGATCTTTACTCTCAAGGAACATGCCATATATTGAGAAGATGGAAAAATTTTATTTTTCAATAGAAAAGCCATACTAAATTAGATAAAATAACTCTCCAGAATGCACTGGGGAAAAAATGTGTTAAATGTAAATGAGAGTCAAGACGGAGAATATTCAAGCTTCCAGAGGAAGAAAGCGGAACACTAGGATCACAATCATGATGTATGATAGAAGACGACTTTCCTTAGAGGGAGGATGAGGAGCTGATAGAGCAAAGGCATCCGAGTACGAGGGAAAGTTAATGACAAAGAAAACAAAGATGCTACCTTGATATTAATGTCAGAATTTTAATATTGTTTAGTACAATGAGCTGTATAGAGAGGGGTGGGGAAAGGAATGTATAATAGGAAGAAAAACCAGGCTGACATAATCTTTTCTAAAACATTAAATACACAAAGATACTAGAACAATGTTGGATAGGTGTTGAGGATAATAATCAAGTAATTATTCATGTATCAAAGTAAAAAATTATTATAGATATGCATGCACTCAGATTTGGTGTTTCCTTCCTCAGAGAACTACTTGAAGACATACTCCAACTAACTGATAGCTGGATATTAATAATGGACTCAAGCAAAGTCATAATATAAAAAAGATTGGACTAGTTATGATAATCACTGGCTATGATATATCACAGGGTATGACAATAAAACCCACTTTAAAAATACGACCAAGGAAATTGAACACCAAGGTAAGCTACTATTCTTGGAAAAGATGTATCTAGTTTAGAATATTTATATGACAGAAGATAAATAGTGGTATGCAGCTAAATTAACAAGTATTGATGGTGGTCAGGGCTGGGGGTATGGCAAAGAGGGTGTATTCTCATCCTCCCATGCAAGGTGAGAATCTAAAGTTATTGTTTTGTTCTTGACTTTAGTAATTGGAGAGATTGTTTCTTTATATATTTGACTAACCTAAAATAATGAGTAGAAGATAAATAGGATTTCTCCCCTCCAGATTACCATGGGTGATGATAGTAAACAAAGTAGATTGCATAGAGCAGCAAACTAAAAAATAAAGTAGGATAATCTAAGAAATGAGATTCTGGAGTTAGACTATCTAAGATAAAGAAATTACTGGATATAAAGAGGACATGATTCCCCAATCATTGAGTAAGATCTATTAACCATTCAGTATATTAATAGATATTTACTGAATGTCTCCTATGTGCTGGGTACTGTTTTAGACACTGCTATGGTCTGAATGTCCCCTAATATTCCTGTGTTGATAATTTAATCCTCATTTCGGTAGAGAAGGAGAAAGCTGAAAAATTTGGTGATCTAAAAGTCAAGGAACAAAATTATTTCTTGGAAGACAGAATGATCAACCTTGTCATCTACTGCTGGGAAGTTAAGTAAACTGGTAACTGAGAATTCACCACTGGACATGGTAACACAGGGATTAGCTCTTCAAGTGGAGTGGTGGGATACAGTCCTGATTGAAAATGAGTTCAAGAAAAGACCAGCCTGAGCAAGAGTGAGACTCTGTCTTTACTAAAAGTATAAAAAAATTATCTGGGTATGATGGTCCATGCTTGTTGTCCCAACTACTCAAGAGGCTGAGGCAAGGGGATCACTTGAGTGCAGGAGTTTGAGGTTGCAGTGAGTCATGATGACACCACTGCATTGTAGCCTGGGATGACAGAGCAAGTCTCTGTCTTTAAAAAAAAAAAAAAAAGAAAGAATGTGACATTAGGAAATAGAGACAACATATATAGACTATCATTGAAGAAGAAAGAAAAAGGAAGGAAATAGGAAGTAATTGGAAAGGAGCCTGGGGAAATGAGAAAGTTTTTATTTAAGATGGGAGACATTTTAATAAGCCCATGTGGTGGTAGGAATAACTCAATAGAGAAAGAAAAAAACAATGATGCAGGCAAAAGAAGGGATAATTGCAGGATAAGCCTTAGCATGGATGAGAGCAGGTGGGAATCAGTATGCAATTAGAGGGGCTGACCTTAGGAACAGGACAGGAAACTCATCAGCTTTTTTTTTTTAAGAGGAAAAGGAAAGGATATGGGTTCCAAGGCACTCAATGGGCAAAGTTGGTAATGGGAAGCTGAGGTAGATCTCTTGATAATTGGCTTCCACTTTCTCAGAGAAATTATAAGTGAGGCCGTCGCTTTAGAGTGATACACAGGTTGGGTGTTGGATGTTTGGAAAGAGAAGAGAAGGTGTGAATTGTCTCACAATTGTGTCTTATAGTTGACACCTTCTCTTCTCTTTCCAAACAAAGACTGACAAACTGAATTGGGGAGAGAATGTTTTTGGATTGCCTGGTTGTGCCGACATTTGTGGTCATCAATTAAAGATAATAAAGTTGGCAAAATTGTTGCCCACAGATTCCGGACTTAACCAGCATCAGAGCTTTAGCAGTTGAGTACAACAGTTGGAGAGAGAAGCAAGGGAGATGAAGATCATATACAGTGGAGTGATAATAGTGATGGCTGTGAAATCTGGTTAAGAAAGAAAGGAGTGTGGTCAAAAGGGATTAATGGACTTGGAAAAAATGAGATGGTTTTGGTAGGTGGGATTGAAGGATCCTTGAAATAAAGAATAAATGAAAGGAAAAGATAGAATGCCTGATATTGAGATTTTAGTGGCTTGCTCCCCCTCTTCATCCAGTTCTGTTTTTACCACCACTGTGTGAGTCATTTACTTTTCTCGTAAATGAAAACATTCCTTTCTGTTCTATCACCCACCTCCTACCTCCTACCACAGATCCAGCGAATAGTTGATGTTTGGAAAGCAGAGTTTTCTTTTCTTTCTTTCTTTCTTTCTTTCTTTCTTTTCTTTTTTTTTTTTTTTTTTTTGGCACCATTGAGACTACATCCTGTTTGTTTGAATTTTATTGCTCTCAACACACAAACTAGAGTTCATTAACAAAGATGTTAAGCATTGAATGTGAAAGGCTATTTGTAAGATTTTGAAGCCCTCCAAAAATAGTTTCAAGTCTATAGTCAGAGTTAGTGAAGAAAACATTTCCACTGAAAAGTTGGAAACATTCTACTAAAAAATAACTGTGCATCTTTATAATTCCTGTAACATAAATTTCCCAAACAAAGTGGAAAAAATCATTTCGACTTTGTCATCTACATAGTGAATAATAAGCCTGTTTTGCTCAAATTCAAAGCTAATGGCGGTTCACACCTGTAATCCTGGCACTCTGGGAGGCCAAGGCGGGTTGATTGCTTGAGCTCAGGAGTTGGAGACCAGCCTGAGCAAGAGAGAGACCTTGTCTCTAAAAAACAGCTGGGCATCGTGTCTGGAGCCTGTATTTCCAACTACTTGGAAAGTTGAAGCAAGAGGATTGCTCAAGGCCAAGAATTTGAGGTTGCTGTGAGCAACCTCTAGATGCTACAGCACTCTACCCAGGGTAACAGAGTGGAAATTTGTCTCAAAAAAAATCCCCAGAAGTCAAAAAACAAACAAACGAAGGGCAACACCTGTGGCTCAAGGAGTAGGGCGCAGGCCCCATATACCGAAGGTGCCGGGTTCAAAACCTGCCTTGGCCAAAATCTGCAAACAAACATACAAACAAAACCCCCCCAAATTAATAGATGCTTTGTCGTTTATTTTGATGGATCAGTGAGGTGACTGCATTTATAAAAATGAATAATGTTGGATATGTAATAAACCCACAATAATTACTAGTTATTCTATAATTCAGTATAACACAAATACAGAAAATGTCACAGAGACGCACATAATTCTGTGTATAAAATTTATAATCTTGAAATGAGTGCACATATTAGTAGCTACTCCAGAGCCCTGTACGTCTTGCCCAGTCACAACCCCTTTCGCCCCAAGTAGTCATGAACATTTTGACTTTTATGGGAATATAAACTTATAAAATAATTTTTTAAAGTTTAGGGTATTATTCTAAATAAGATAAGCTAGTCACAAAAAGACAAATTCTATATGATTCCACTTACATGAGGTGCTTAGAGCAGTAAAAACCATAGAGATAGAAAGTGTAATAGAAAGGTGGTTGTCAGAGAAAGGCAGGAGGAAAGGGAAGTTATTGTTTAATGGGTGCAGAGGTTCAGTTTTACAAGATGAAAAGAGCTATGGAGATGGATGGTAGTGAGAGTTGTACATTATGAGTATATTGCATTTAATCCTACTGAGATGTACACTTAAAATTGCTAACTGTTATGTTATGGGTATGTTACCACAATTTTAAAACTTGAAAATAAAAAAAAAAAAGACCTGTAGAGATTATTGGAGTCTCTGAATGATGTCATCTTCCCTGCAGAGGGGATTTACTTCTGTTATGCTGGCAGTCTGATTTAGCTGAAGTGGCCTTTATTCAGTGTGAGACTGTGTTGGTTGGGCGTGGCCTTGTGAAGGCTGGTCTATTACTTGTTCACCTGTACTTAAATGATATAATCCTTCAGGGTTCCCAGTTGAAAGCTTGGAATATTTGCCAGGCCTCCTCCTGCTTGGAAAGAGAAGGATTTTGGCCTTGCCAGACTGGAAATTGCTGAAAAATTTGCTTAGCTTTCCAGACTATTAGTTATTGCCAATAAATCAACAAGTACAACAAGGGGGAAAATGGTACCAAGTGTTGGGTTTACATTTCCAGATTTCCCTTATTGTTTAGATCCGGGCCTTACCAGCTTCCTTGGTAAATCTTCTTGTATCATTTTTTTAAAACTAAATGTTCTGACTATTTTTATAAAGTCAATTCTGATGTAAACTATTCTGCCATAGCTGATAAGGAGATCCTAAGTATATGACTTCTTATTGATTTGGGAAGAATTTAAACCAAAGATGTAATAGGCATATCTCAGGAATATTGTGGGTTTGGTTCTAGACCACCAAAATACAGTAAATACTGCAATGAAACAAGTCACACACATTTTTTTATTTCCCAAGGCATATAAAAATTATGTCTTAATTCTTATTAAATTCTAGTCTACTAAGTGTTTAATAGTATTATGTCTAAAAAACCTATATACTTTACTTAAAAATACTTTATTGCTGAACAATGCTAACAATCCTCTGATGCTTCAGTGAGTGGTGATCTTTTTGTTGATGGAGAGTCTTGCTTTGATATGGATGGCCACTAACTCAACAGGGTGGTGTCTTGAAGGTTGGGGTGGCTGTGGCAACTTCTTAAAATTAGACAACAATGAAGTTTGCTGCATCAATTGATTGTTCCTTTCACAAATGTTTAGCTGTAGAATTTGATGCTATTTGATAGCATTTTACCCACAGTAGAATTTTTTTCAAAATTTAAATCAGTCCTCTCAAACTCTGCTATTACTCTTCAACTAAATTTACAGAATATTCTAAGTCCTGTATTGTCATTTCAACAATGTTCATAGTATCTTCACTAGGAGGAGATTGCATCTAACACGGTTTTTTTTTTGGTCACCAATAAGCAGCAACTTTTCATTTGTTCAAATTTTATCATGAGATTGTAGCAATCAATCACAACATCTTCTGATTTCACTTCTAATTAGATTCCTCTTGCTATTTCCGGAACATCTTCCATTGCAGTCTTGAACCCTTAAAAGTCATCTCTGGGGGTTAGAATCAACTTCTTCCTAACTCTTGTTAATGTTGATATTCTGCCCTCCTATGACTTGCAAATGTTTTTAATAGCATTTAGAATAGTGAATCCTTTCCAGAAGATTTCCAATTTGCTTTGCCCAGATCCATTAGAGCAGTGGTTCTCAACCTGTGGATCCCAACCGCTTTTAACTGTATTAAAGGTTCACGGCATTAGGAAGGTTGAGAACCACTGCATTAGAGGAATCACTACTTATGGCTATAGCCTTATGAAATGTATATCGTAAGACTTGAAAGTTGAAATTATTCTCTGATCCATAGGCTGCAGAATGGTGGTTATGTTAGCAAGCGTGAAAATATCATTAATCTTCTTGTATTTCTCTTTATCAGAGCTCTTGGGTGACTAGGTCCATTGTCTGTGAGCAAGTAATACTTTGAAAGGAATGCTTTTGTGGGGGACGCTATTTCTTACAACCTTGGGCTTAAAATATTTAGCAAACCATACTGTAAACAGATGTGCTGTCATTTAGGCTTTGTTTTTCCATTGATAGGGCACAGGAGGAGTAGATTTAGCATAATTTGCAAGTAGATTTAGAATTTTCAGAATGGTAAATAAGAATTGGCTTCAACTTAAAGTCACCAGAAGTACTAACCCCTAATAAGAGGGAGTCAGCCTGCCCTTTGAAGTTTTGAAGGAAAGCATTGAAAGCTATGAAAGTCTAAGTTTTTCTGCATGAAAATCTGTTGTTTAGGGTCACCACTTTCATCAATGATCTTGGCTAAATCTTCCTTGCCGTAGAATCTCTATCAGCACTTTCTACTTCACTTTGAACTTTCATGTTTTAGAAACAGCTTCTTTCTTTAAACTTCATGAACCAACCTTTGCTAGCTTCCAACTTTTCTGCAGCTTCTTCACACCTCCCAGCCTTCACAGAATAAAAAAGGTTAGGGCTTTGCTCTGGATTAGGTTTTGGCTTAAGGGAATTTACATAAGGCTGTTTCACTTTCTTATCAATCATGTTTCTGTGAAGTAGCACTCTGAATTTCCTTCAAGAACTTTTCCTTTGCATTCATAATTTGGCGAACTGTGCAAGAGGTCTAGCTTTCAGCCTGTCTCAGCTTTTGACATGCTTTCCTCACTAAGCTTTATCATTTCTAGCTTTTAATTCAGGGTCAGAGATGTGAACCTCTTCCTTTCACTTAGACACTTAGAGACCACTGTCAGGTTATAAACTGGCCTCGTTTCAATATTGTTCTGTCTCAGAGAATAAGGAGGCCTGAGGAGAAGGAGAGAGACAGGGGAATGGCTAGTTGGTGGGGCAGTCAAAGTAAACAGTATATATATATATATAATTTTGTTTTTGTTGCAGTTTTTGGCTGGGGCTGGGTCTGAACCCGCCACCTCCAGTATATGGGACCAATGCCCCACTCTCTGAGCCACAGGTGCCGCCTGAGCAAACACAATATTAATGAAGTTCCATATCTTATATGCATATGAGCATGGTTTACAGTGTCCCCAAACAATTCCAATAATAACATCAAAGATCACTGATCAGAGATCACTATAACAGACATAATAATCCATGAAAAAGTTTGAAATATTCCAAGAATTACCCAAATGTGACACAAAGATAGAAAGTGAACACATGCTATTGGAAAAATGGTGCCAGTAAATTAACTTGACACAGGGTTGCCACAAACCTTCAATTTGTAAAAATCCACACTCTGTGAAGTGCAGTAAAGCAAAGCACAATAAAATGAGGTATAAGAAGACTTTTAAAGCAATCCATGCAATAGATAAGGCTTCAATTTTGCATTCCCTTTTACATATGCTTTAAGAATGAAAGGATCGTGAAGCTTCATGTTCGGTGTGTCTCTGTATCACGCCATGTTTTATTTCATCTGTTAATGTTATTTAATGATCATAAAGAGTCTCAGGATCCACTGTATGTTGATTAAATTTAATTGAAGTTTTTGTTTTAAATTTCTATGTGAATGTATGTTTAAAAAGGAATGACA
This sequence comes from Galago senegalensis, assembly GCA_963575145.1. NCBI lineage: Eukaryota > Metazoa > Chordata > Mammalia > Primates > Galagidae > Galago > Galago senegalensis. Next base: position 21,096 of record CAUYTI010088954.1, read on the forward strand.
ACATTTTTGCAAGTAAAGGAGAAGTATTAGTAGGTTAAATCTTCTGTTTTTCTTTCTTGTACACATACAGACACACATGCACATGTACATAATATGTGACATTTATAAAACTCTGATTAACACTGGGGCTACATTTGGGAAGTATTGTACTCATTGATACAGAACTATTACTTCTTGGCCCTTTGTTTGAGGGCCAAGTGCATTGATATAGCACTCACCTGGTATTTATATAATCAATAGGTATCTTTTTATAACTGACTGACCTACATTAGTGTGTTTGTAGAACTGCAGGCAAGCTACACAGCAGGTATGGGATACTGAAGCCACAAGATCCAGAAAAGACTTAAGGCAGCTCTTAAAAAGACTTATAACATTTCTTAAGCACCAATATCAAAAGCCTGAAGTAGTACATCATTTTTCCTGTGTTTTACTTTTATAATTTTCTACACTTTTTTTTTTTTGGATAAAATTGGAACACTGATTAGAAAGGGCATCTCAGTCATCTTTCCTTGGTACTCCTCAAGCCCCCTTTGAATTTTGTGGTATGCTTCTTTTATGCAATAGTTCTATTCCTAACAGAGTAGTGTGCATGTAAAAACTAAAATGTAAATAGTATAGTAATTAAAATGCTAAAGATTACTATTTAAATGAAGTGTATGTGGCATTCTTTTTTGTAAATCAAAGATTTACTCCTTAAATTTTTTCATGTTTGAATGAATAGTTATCTAGCAGCCTATAAATTGAATCTAATTATTTTATAGGTATTAGATCGCATACTAAAGTTATTTTACTCTGACATGAATGTTAACTGGTCAAAGAATGGATTATAAAATCATGAAAAATATCCAAAAACTCCAAAATATCCAAATTATAAAAGATGAATATCAGGAAAAATCAATGCGCATTGTACAGACAATACCACAGATGTATTTGGCAATATCTTTGGTACAGTAAGTTTTGATTTGTACATCTGCGAGGTAGAATCTGACTTAAAGCCTGCAAAAATATAAATTGAAATCTAGAGTAACACAATAATTCCCATATTGTCCTACCTGTGAATTATTTCTAAAATTCTTGAACAGTATTGTCATTTGAAATAACACATAAACTAATACCAATATTTGGATTAGAAATTATTATCTAAACAACATTTTTGAAGTGTGTGAGGATGTCTAATGTTATAACTACAATAGCCTCTGAATCATTTTCTTCACTTTTATCCTAAAAAGGACCAAGTAAAAAAATATTAATAATATTGCAAAAGTGAGTCTTTGTCTAAGTTAAGAAGACATCCTTCCTATGTGGCTATTTAGAATTTTTCTTTTCTTTTTTCTTTTTGTTGAGACAGAGCCTCAAGCTGTCCCCCTGGGTAGAGTGCTATGGCATTACAGCTCACAGCAACCTCCAACTCCTGGGCTCAAGCGAGTCTCCTGCCTCCGCCTCCCAAGTAGCTGGGACCACTGGCGCCCGCCACAACGCC